>NDXB01016134.1:31279-46121 GCA_002631895.1 Agapornis roseicollis
AAACAATAAACCCCCCCCCCCCCCCCCATGAGCCCAGTGCTGCAGCATTAACCTCACACACTGAGCAATGGGCGCATGGAGGGGGGGTTGAGCTGCTGGTACCTTCCTCAGGATGAGGCCTGGCGTCAAGTCAGCAGAAGCACATCTCATCCAGGACCCGCTAGGTCACTTGGCAATGGAACAGGCTGGCTGCACACTGCGGAGATGAACCGGACCCAGGTCCAGAGGAAGGGATGCTCAAGGTGCATCCAATACAAACCCACCTTTGGAAGAGCCCTGCAATGTCCGCAAGGGCATTTCCCACCCACTTGGCACATCCACCTAGAGAGATCATCACGGAATGGTTTGGCTTGGAAAGGACCTTAAGCTCATACAGTTCCAACCCCCTGAATGGGTTTCAGTTTAAGCCCATGACCCCTTCTTCCTCCAAGTCCTTGGGGATGATGGAGCTGAGCCCCACATGGCTCCAGCGGGGCTGGAGGGAGCCCTCATTGCTCTGCTTGCACCCCACATCCCGGCTGTTCTCATGGACAAGTAGGAACCTTGGCAGAGCCCTCCCTTGCTGGCAGCCAGCCCCAGCACGTTCATTGAATGCAGTTAAGGCAGAGTGGGTATTTCCCCTCCTTCCCTGCCCCTTTGGGGGATATTGCTTATGGACAAAATAAAGAGGGAGGCTTTGCATGGGCCCGGGCAGGTGGTTGCCACCCGGGTCCTACAAGGCAGGTGGAAACACCAAGGTCTTTGTTGGGGAAGCAGAGACTGGTCCATGGGTCCAGCCCAGCTCCTGCTCCCACGTGTGCCCACTGCAGCGGGGGAGCTGCTGGAGACAAACACAAACCCCTCTCTGCTTTGTGGATGGGATCATGAAGAACACAGACCATGGAGCGAGGCCAGAGGAGGCCACGAGGATGAGCAGGGGCTGGAGCAGCTCCCATACAAAGACAGGTTGAGAACATTGGGGCTGTGCAGCCTGGAGCAGAGAAGCTGCGTGGAGACCTCAGAGCAGCTTCCAGTGCCTGAAGGGGATACAAGGATGCTGGAGAGGGACCTACATCAGGGACTGTAGTGACAGGACAAGGGGTGATGGGTTTAAATTGAAACAGGGGGAGTTCAGGTTGGAGATAAGGGAGAAGAGGGTGCTGGGACACTGGAACGGGCTCAATAGAGAAGGTTTGGATGCCCCTTCCCTAGCAGTGTTCAAGGCCAGGTTGGATGGGGCTTGGAGCACCCTGCTCCAGTGGAAGGTGTTGCTGCCCATGGCACGGGGTTGGAACTGAAGGAGCTTTAAGGTCCCTTCCAACCCAACCAATTCCATGATTCTGCCCTATCCTAAAGTGTGATTTTATAGCCTCAGCTCCTCCAGCATTATTTCTACTCTAGTTTACAGAAGAATTGCTCCCCTGCTGTGCTCTCCACGCTCACAGCATCCCTACAACCCCAAAACTATCGAGGATGAAGGAGACAACAGAGCAGCGCATCTCCTCCTCCTTCCATTCAGCCCCTCCTCCCCCATGTACCCCAATGCAGGACAACCAACGCCAGCACACACAATGGGACACGTGTGACCAAAACATCAGGAAGGCTTAATCCATGAGGGACGCTGCTGAGATCACTCCCCTGACCCCAGGGATTAATGGTTTAATTTATATTATGGATCTATAGAGATACATTGGGACCCTATAAGGACACATGGGGACACATTGCGACCCCATAGGGACACATAGGGATACATTGGAACCCCTTAGGGAACCATAGAGACCCTATAGATATACATGGGGATACACTGGGACCCCATATAGGTTCATAAGGAAACACAGAGATACATAGCGACTCATTGAAACCCCATAGGCAACCACAGAGACCCCATAGATGCGCATAGGGATACACTGGGACTCCATAGGGACACATAGAGACCCGGCAGGGACACACAGAGACCTTATAGAGGCACATAGGGATACACAGGGACCCATTGAAACCCTACAGAGACACACAGAGACCCATAGGGCCTCTATGGATTAATGGCTCTTTCCCAAGCCAGATCAGTGGCATTCTCACTAATGCAAAGCGCTGGCTCCAAGGGCTGCCAAGTACTGACTCCATCGCCCTGGCAGTGCTGGACACCTCCTGTCAGCAGTGAAATCCTGGAGCTCCCGGTATTCCTGGCAGGTCGTGCAGGCTGGCCCTGACCTTGGGCTTTGTCAGAGTGCCCACCAGCTCCAAGGCAGGGTATGGAGGGGGTCCCTGAGGAACGGCACCTGGTGGGTACCACGGATGCTGTTTGCGAACAGAATCTGCATCCCAGTTCCACCTGGGACAAGCAAAGGAATTAAGCCAGAAGGGATCCTTAAAGCTTTGGGCTTCCCTATGGAAAAGTCAGCAGCGCTGCTACATCCTGGGGCTGTCCCAGCTGTGTCACTCCCCATACAGAGACGTGTCACTGCCCTCGGAGATGTGCCACGGGCCATTTCTCCACCTCTGAATGATGGCAGAGCCGTGGCCGTGCTCTGACCGAGGTCTGGGCTTCGAATGGTTGGGGTTTACTGGTGCTAAAGGGATTTAAGCCAGAACAAATTCAGATCATTTTCCATCTTAATTCATTCTGCTTTCACTTCCTGGCACGTGGGAGCCCGGAGAAGCCTCAGCCTTGCATGGCCATGGGCAATGGGAGCTGTGCAAGAACGCAGGAAGGACTCTGCAGC
Organism: Agapornis roseicollis; assembly: GCA_002631895.1. Taxonomy (NCBI): domain Eukaryota; kingdom Metazoa; phylum Chordata; class Aves; order Psittaciformes; family Psittacidae; genus Agapornis; species Agapornis roseicollis. The sequence continues at coordinate 33,979 of NDXB01016134.1, forward strand.
TTTTCTTTGTCATCATCGGGGCTTTTTCCACAAATGAAGAACTGAACATAAAAGAAGCCAGAGCCCCTTTTTCATGGCCACGTTTCTCCATCCCATTCCCATTCTCTTTCTTGTCATGCTTCCAGAGGCACCTGAAACCACGCACCACCACCACACCTCCACACACAGGTCCCCACCATGACACAGCCCTCGGGGGGCATCCAGAACATCAGGATCCCACTTAGCCTTCCCAAAATACCTCCCATCAAGTGCCAACAACCTCAGGCCACTGCTGGGGAGAAGGGATGGGGGAGGCAGCAGCATCTCCCTCCGCACTGCTGAGCACCCCAAGTCCGTGTCCACACTGCAGAACCATCTCCTGCAATGGAGCTCCAAGCCCCAGCCTTCACAGGAGGCCAGGCCTGAGCCCGCTGGCTGCCAGCAGGGATGATGGAGGGGTTGTACAGGGGGGTAGTACAAGGTTAGAGACATTTGCTTGCTTAAACAGAAGTCTTGTCTATTGTAAGTACCAACCATGCCTACTATGGATGAGGGGAGAAGCAGGCAGGGACCAGCCCCTGAGGGCATGCGTGAAGACTAAAAGGTGAAAGTTTAAGGGAGGAAGACTCCTTTACTTCATCTTGAGACCCGTATTCAGAAGAGGAAGACTCCTTTACTTCATCTTGAAGACCCCTATTCAGAAGAGGAAGACTCCTTCACTTCATCTTGAGACCCGTATTCAGAAGAGGAAGACTCCTTTACTTCATCTTGAAAGCCCCTATTCAGAAGAGGAAGACTCCTTTACTTCATCTTGAAGACCCCTATTCAGAGGAGGAAGACTCCTTTACTTCATCTTGGAGACCCCTATTCAGAAGAGGAAGACTCCTTTGCTTCATCTTGGAGACCCCTATACAGAAGAGGAAGACTCCTTCACTTCATCTTGAAGACCCCTATTCAGAGGAGGAAGACACTTCTACTTCATCTTGGAGACCCCTATTCAGAAGAGGAAGACTCCTTCACTTCATATTGATACCCGTATTCAGAAGAGGAAGACTCCTTTACTTCATCTTGAAGACCCCTATTCAGAAGAGGAAGACTCCTTCACTTCATCTTGAAGACCCCTATTCAGAAGAGGAAGACTCCTTTGCTTCATCTTGAAGACCCCTGCCCATGAGCAGAGGGGGCACTGCGCAGGCGCAAAGGACCTTCCAGTTCATTATAATAGGAAGCAGGGATAGATCATGAACATGAATAGATCATGAACATGTATAGATCATGAACATGTACCAATGTATTGAGTAACCTCAACTTTAGAGCATAAATGCAGAGGGAAACAACGCTGAGGGGTGCACGCTTTGGAGGAGCGATCCCCGTGCACCTCAGCGCTGACGAAAAGCAGCCCTACGCTACAACGTGAACGAGCTGTGGAGCCGAACCGCACATCAGGGACACGGCAGGACACGCATCTCCACTGCGCAGAGGAGAGCAGAGCTCAGGCACATCTCGGGCCAGGGCGCATCACCCCCCTGACCTGGGCGGTGCTTCCAAGAGCAGCGATCGCGCCTATTGCACAACCGGCAGCGAGAGCGATCCTCTCCCCTTCCCCTCCCCACATCCCTTTGAGGCAGAAAGGAAGAAGGCTGGAAACATCCTTCCTCTCCTCGGGACAATGCGATGGAAATAGCAAGGGAGGAGCAGCGGCGGCTCCGTGAGGATGAGGGAGCTGTGCGCGGCTCCCGGCTTCCTGCCATTGTCCCGAGCCCCACGCAGCTGCACCCCCGGGATACCAGAGCCAAAAGCACCTCTTGGTCCCATAGGATCAGCCCCAGAATGCAAACCTGTCTGTAGGCATAGACTCCACCTTCACCAGGACCCCAGGGCACAGCAGCCAGGTCTCAGACTCAATCCAAACCCCTCTGCTTTAGGTCACTGTCCTCACTCTGCTTTCCAGCTCTAAAGGAAGCCTTGCTGCAGGGATGGGGACAACGCCATCCCTACGGAACAGGGAGAGGGGACTCCGTGGAGCAAGGGGCAGCCGGGCACTCCATCCCTGCTCTGGTTCCCAACAGGTAAAAGGAGCTCACACGCTCCTTTGTGCTTCCCCCTAAAGGGAAAAGCCACCAGTGCCCTACTGAGCTTCCCTGTCCCCGCTTCCTTGCTCCCATCCATCCATCCATCCATCATCCATCCATCCATCCACCCATCCGTCCATCCATCATCCATCCATTATCCATCCATCCATCATCCATCCATCATTCATCCATCCATCCATCATCCATCCATCCATCATCCATCATCCATCCACCATCCCTGCTGACTCCAGAGGGAGGGGGGACCTCAGCCTGCTCTTGAAAGGGAAAATTTCTCCAAATCCCTCTGGTTTTGGCTCAAATCTGCCATGGGAATGCGGCGATTGCTCCACATGGGCTTGCAGATGGACTGGAAACCAGCACCTGTGCAATAACATCAACCACCACAATAAACTCACTCCTAAAACCAGTGGGATTTCCCGGTGCAGGGGAAGAAAAGCCCAACAAAACAAGAGGGCAGAAGATGCTTTCTATGGAGCCAACCTGGAGGGTGAAACAAAGCCCCCCAGGGAGCACCATCCACCCTAAATCCCTGGTTTTCTCCTCCAAATGGGAGGTGCACGCACGTCAGCAGGGACCTACGCAAGCCCTGACGGCAGCTCGAGGAGAGGAGCTGGGGCAGAAGGACCCGGCCAGGGCAGAACCACTCCAAGTCATGAATCAGTCCCCAGACTTGGGCTTGCACCTCAAGTCGGTGCCAGTTCTGTTATTCACCTCTTGTTTTGGAGGGCTTGGCAGGTTATTGCTTGCAGCCCTTTTTCCTGGTGGTGACAGAAACTGTCTTAAGGAAAAAGAAAAGGATAAACCCCAGTCCATCCATATAAAAGCTTTGAGATGCTTTTAGGACCTGAGCTGGCGCCACCCAAATGAGCATCGCAGGGACAGAGGCAGACCCACGGCGTCTCCCAGCTCCTCCGCAGCCCCCAAGGGCCACAGCAGGGACCGAAACAAGAGGAAAAGGAAGGTTCCACACATCCCAGCCCCTCCGCACGACCCGCCAGCCCCGTGCCCCCGGAGCGCAGGCTCCACTGAGCCCATCGGAGCAGGGGGACCAGCCCTTGGCCTCTCGTTACCTGCCAGAACGTGGGGGCCAGGCACCCCCAAAGCCGCCGGCGTCGCTCCCGAGGCCTGGCAGCGCTCCGAGCGGAGCTGCTCTGCTCCCTGAAGATTCCCAAGGGCATTTTTGCCCCGCTGATGTGGTTAAAAATAGAAAGCATCAGTATTATCGTCCTGCAAGCAAACACGAGAACCATTACAGCCTCGCTGCTCCAAAGCTGCGTGACACAGGCTCGTCCTCCCGGAGGCACATCGCAAAGCTCCGTTGCTGGAGCAAGGAACTTGGGAAGTTAGCACAAGGCCTGTAAGGACCTGTGAAATGGATGCAGTGCGGCATGAAACACCGGTGGTAAACTTGCCTTCCCCCTCCTCTCCTCGCTTCCCTGGGGTGGTTTCCAGGCTTTCACGCATCTGCCTGCGCCGGCCTCGCTCCCACTGCACAACTCCCTGCCCCGGTGCTGCCCTCGCAGATGGGAAAGGAGCAGGATCCAATTTGGGAGTGGTCTTGTCACCGTCCGCACTTAACGCTTTCCAGCTCTAAAGGAAGCCTTGCTGCAGGGATGGGGACAACGCCATCCCTACGGAACAGGGAGAGGGGACTCCCCGGAGCAAGGGGCAGCCGGGCACTCCATCCCTGCTCTGGTTTCCCAACAGGTAAAAGGAGCTCACACGCTCCTTTGTGCTTCCCCCTGAAGGGAAAAGCCACCAGTGCCCTACTGAGCTTCCCTGTCCCCGCTTCCCTGCTCCCATCCCTGTGGACTCCAAAGGGAGGGGGGCCTCAGCCTGCTCCTCATTCTTGGGAAGGGAAGGGAAGGGAAGGGAAGGGAAGGGAAGGGAAGGGAAGGGAAGGGAAGGGAAGGTTTCTGCACGAGCTCAGCCGTTGGTGAGTGTTTGTGCTAACGCACTGGCCTGCTCCCACCCAGCTGGGACCGGGCTCCCGAGCCAATTCCGTTGCTCAGATCCCCACACGGGACATGAGGAATGTGTGGGGTCACTTCCAGCTCCAGGCAGGAACCCTGCCTCCTGCAAAAGCAGCCCTCGGAGAGGGAAAACCACGGCAAGGGGATGCCTGTCCTTGCAGCAGCTCCCTGCAGAGGTGCTTACCACAGAGCTGCACCTCACGGCCATGCACCACCAGGACCAGGCAACACCAAGGAGCTCCCAGGCAAAGACCCCAACGCAGGCATCGCGTCAGGAACCACTCGACTCCCAAACCAAACAGCTTCCAGCCTCGATGGAGCAGGAGAAACCCCCAGCAGGGCCTGGGAGAGGGCTGGGCTGGAGAGGTCGCATCCTCCTCCCCAGCACACAGCAACCAGCACCGCTAAGGCAGCGGGGCTGCGAACAGAGCCCTGCGGACGCAGCGCCCCAACCCAAACACAGCTCCCTTCAGCCCAGACCAAAACACACACCCAGGAACAGAAGGAAAGCAGGCAGGAACAACCCAACCGTAACTCAACAGCTATCCCAAGCCTTTCCATGCCCAGGAGGAGGGGATGCAGAATGCTCTGCCCTAGGCCGACTCCCCAGCAGGCTGGAGCTGCCCAGTGCCCCTGGGTGATGCTGTGCTGGTGGTGCTGGGGAGGGGGGGGGGGCCCTCTTCCCATTCAATACCGTGCACATCTCAGCTGGCATTTCAGCACACAAAGGCAATGCCAGATTTCTCTCTGCTGAGCCAATGTGCTTGGAAATGCATGACGACTTCAGCAGCCTAATTGGAAACACAGCCTGGGTGTTGCAATCCCAAGGACTGACTCCAAGTGCAGGAACAAATGTTTTCATCTCGAACTGGGAGCAGTCACCCGAGTGGAAGGGAGCATTCTTGTTGCTGTAGCTCACCCCTCCCCTGGTGAGAGGATGGTGGGAAGATGTTGCATCCCACCCCGACCCAGCACCTGCATCAGCAGGGATTCCTTATGCTCCCAATCTGCATCGGAGAGGGACAGCCCAAGGTTTTCCTGCATCCATCTCCTTCTGCAACTCTGTGGTGCTCCCGATGAGGTCTGCAACCTCGCAAGAGGTGGGGGAACAGGAGGGGACACGGCTGTCCCCCATATTGCAAGTCATCAGCTCCCAAAGGATGGCAATGGGGTGAGCAGAGCCTCTTGTGATCAGTGGGCAAGGTCCTGCTGTGACTTCATGCACGTCACAAGGACATCTCCAACTCCTGCACCAGTGCTTTCCCCAAAGGCCACTGCCCCATCCATAACCTCAGAGGGGAAGGGAAGGGAAGGGAAGGGAAGGGAAGGGAAGGGAAGGGAAGGGAAGGGAAGGAAAGGAAAGGAAAGGAAAGGAAAGGAAAGGAAAGGAAAGGAAAGGAAAGGAAAGGAAAGGAAAGGAAAGGAAAGGGATGGCAGGAAAGACGCCCCTTTCACTGCACAGCTTCCTCCATACTCACACATGGAAACTGAAGAGTCCCACATCGCTTCTGCTGAAGCACATGGGCTTCGAGAGCTCAAGGATTCCATTTCAGTGCCCACAATACCAGGAAGTGACTCTCCTGCTCTACACCCAACAGCCGGGCTCACCACATCACCTCCGCAGTGCTGCAGAAGATGCTGATGCCCAAAGCCAAGCCCAGGAGAAAGATCCAATTCCCATTCCCACAGTGGAGGTCCTGGACTGAACTCCCCAGGGGCTGAAGATAAACCCCCATGAGACCATTCGCTCCAGCTGGTGGCAAACCATTCCCATGCTTCCCTGCTATTCCCCCCCCCCCCCCCTCCTNAGATAAACCCCCATGAGACCATTCGCTCCAGCTGGTGGCAAACCATTCCCATGCTTCCCTGCTATTCCCCCCCCCCCCCTCTTCTGCAGCAACAACTCTGCCCCTTCCAGCAGTTTCAGCATCCCTTTGCTAACCTCCCTCTGCAGCCATTGCACCTCTTGACGGTCTCCCTTTGCTCCCAAAGCTCTTCCACAACTCAGCAGCGGCTTTCCCTGCTCCCGAAGCTTACGGCGATAAGGGCAGGAGGAAAGCTGGTCTATCCAGAGCCCTGGCAGGGAAGATCGCTCCCGGATCCCGCTGCAAGCCAAGAACAACCCTGTGGGCCAGGCTGTGGGCAGACATGGAGCAACTGGGGCAATCCCTGCTGCGGCCAAGCGCGGCAGGACCATGGGAGCAGTGGGGATGGGGAGCTAAGAGCGAGCGCAGCCAAGATGGAGGCTGGGAGTTCAGCTGGATAAGGAGCATTTGCTCCTTATCCCACATAAATCAGCTCCTACAAGGCCTGGTTTCTGCCAGCTTCACCTCCTCTCCCAGCTGCCTGCCCCCCCCGGTCAGCAAAGCCTTGCCAGAGCTGAGCCTGATGCAGGAGCGGGTGCATCCAGTGGCACTGACAGCCTTGAGCTGCACAAACCCTTCCTGCACTGATTCAGACTTCAACCCATCACCTTCAGCCCCAAGTCCCTGCCTCATAGAGCTCTTTTCTTCATAGAATCATAAGGGACCTTAAAGCTCCTCCAGTTCCAACCACGGGCAAGGACCCCTTCCACTGGAGCAAGCTGCTCCAAGCCCCATCCAACCTGCCTTTTCTGCATGAAAGCCACAACTCGCAGCCAGACTTTTGGGTTGTGACTTCTGTTCCCTACCATAAAGTTCCTTATTCGGTGCACTAAGACTTCCTGGGCATGGAGGGGCTGCAAACCCCGCTCCTCTCTAAGCTATCCCCATCCCCTGCTCCTGGCCGTACACACTGCGTGGTGCCGCTCGCCGCCCTCAGCCCCATCTCCTGCTCCCCACATCAGCCACCTTCCAGGCAGGGCAGTTCCAGCACTTTCTGCAGCTGAGATTCTTGGGGACAACGTGTCAAACGAGTGCCGAAACCCCAAAGCTGCTGGGAACCTCTTGAGTGCGACCAAACCCTCGCCTCAAAGTCACGTAATCCATGGTCCTCCTGCCATTCCTTTAGATACGCTGCCAAAAGAAACCCGCCGGGGTTTGGAAGGAGATGCCAGAGATGCTCATCCCAGAGCCTGCGGAGAGATCTCTCTTTGGGGCATCCCTGTTTCTCTGAGCGGAAGAGCTCGATGCTAATGCCAAGTCCACGAGAAAAGCAACCAGCATGTGATGAAGAACCTCTCAACCAGGATGTCGGTCAGTGGACCAGCTACGGCAAAGCCTCGTCTCGTTCCAAGCTCAGGGATGCACAAGAGTGGCTGTGAGGAGATGACCCCCGGAAGCCACACGGGCAGAGGGGAAAGCCATGGGGTTTTGCAAGGCTCTCCTGCAGCAAGCAGCACTGCTGGGAGGCCCCACCAAGGCAGGAGGCAGATGAGGAGGGAGGGAGGCCATGGGGCTCGGGGCAGACGCAGCACACACCCAGGCTCAAAGCAGGCCGAGCCCACACATCCTTCGGCACGTTCGTGTGTGCCACCTCCAGATGTGCCAGCACCCATCCTCCGCCCTGCTCCCCTCCCAGACACACCTTCACCCGCTTGGCACGGCATCCCAGACGCGTCCGCACCGTGCCGAGGGGCCTCTCGGTGCCAGCATCCCAACCTCTCCAGCAGGGAAGCAGCCAAGCGCTATCGCCTGTTCCCATCGCTGTCCCAGGCTATCAAGCAGTCTGGGCTCCTGCCGAAGAGCAAGTGAACCTCCACCCAAGCAGCACAGTTACTCAGGAGCAAGCCAGCCCCAACAAGCAAGGTCCCACTGAGGGGAAGGGAACTAAAAGTGCCCCCAGTTCCTTGATCTCGACACATCTTTCACGGGTTCATCATCGGCGCTGTTACAAACCCACACCTCGCAACGCAAACACAAAAGGCAGGCAGGAAAACACCGAGGAACCACAACCGAGACTTGGAGGGCTTTGCAGGCTCCAGACGTGGCTCCAGGGACTCCCTTCTGCTGTGATTTGACACAGAAGGGATCAGATGTGGCAGTACAAGACAGTTCACATAGGATGGCCAGGGCAGAAACCACAAGCTAACCTCTGCTTCCAACACAGCACTGTTTTCGTCCATCAGCCAAAGCAGCCGATGCTCTGAGTCTCCTCTGCTGAGATAAGCAGCCTGAGCTCCATCATCACCTCTCCCTGCAAAGCACATCCTACTTTTTGGTACTTTTGGGTTGCTCCCATCAAGTCACTGCCCCTGCTGAAGCATCACTCAGGAATCATGAATTACAGAGGTGATGGCATCTCCTTACTCCTGCTTGAGCCTTCTTGGCATCACTCAAGAAGCACAGACCCAGTGGAGCCTGCAACCCTGTTCTGTTACTTTGGAGGCCTCGAGCACAGCCACCATGGCACTGCCCAAGCAGGACCGGCATCATCTCCCTGCTGACAGCTCAGCTCCTGCTCATGGATGTGGATGCTGTTGGTCCACAGGTCAAACCTCAGTACAGCATTGGAGCAAGTCCTCTTGCTGAGACATGGAACCACCATCGCTGCTTGGTTATAACCCACGAGGAGTCTTTAAACAGAGTAACTGTGGGCTGCCAGGAGCCTCACCCAGAGCCCTTCCAGTTATCAAGGCACGAGGATCACTCTGCACTGCCTGTACCTGCGAGTGTTGAGCATCTCCAAACCATACGAGAGATGAGCAGAGGAGCAGTGGCACCCGTGAGCTTCCTTCGGGCTGCCCATGACCTGCAGCTGCACACTTGCACCGTTGCATTTCACAAGTCTCACCCTGTCATAGCTGTTGGCCTGTGCCCTGCTTCAACCACAGCAGCCTGTTGGGTTCCCCTGCTCCCGGAACTGCACAACGTGCATGGTTTTACATGGTCTTAGTTGTTGCTCTGCCATTCAACTTCAACTCGGAGACACTGCAGGATGCGCTGGGAGATGGCTGCAGCAGCACACGCAGGGCCGAACGCCGCCGCAACTCCCCCTTATCTCAGCTGGGATTATGGGACCATGCCCTAAAGATTTCCCAGCCAGTCCTGAAAACTAAAACTCCCGAGCCTGGCTGCAGGGAAAGATCCCAATCCAGCAGCTCCAGCTGGGATGCAGCTGCCAGCATCGACATGTCAGTGCAGGTGGCTGAGCTGGCTGCAGAGACACCAGCAGTAACCCCCTCACGGACATCCAGAATGGTCTTAAACCCAGTTCATCCTGCTCCTGAGAGTCCAAAGGGAACCCAACCAACCCCCCTTCACAGGAAGGGTCCCAAAACACTTGTTGAACCCCCCCATGAAGCACTCCCAGTGCGATGGTTTCATGTGGGACAACTTCACCGCTTCCCCATGACGCAAGGAGCTTAACAAAACCCCTCCTGCAGCTTAAAGGAGCTTTCTGAAGCTCTGTGTTGCACACGAAGGTTACCTGAGAGCTACTGGAAAAGTAAATCCCCAGCCTAAAGACGCCAGCATCCTCCAGGCACACAAAGCCTGGGGTCTAACAGCCCTTTGGGACCTGAGCAGAAAGATGCTCTGAGCATCTCGGAAAGCTGCAGCCAGTTCAAGCTGCAGAAGACACCAAACTCCTCCCGTTCTCCATCCCTGAGCATCCCATTCGGGGGCACCGCACATGATTTTCTAGGACAACATCAGGTGCAGTGGTGGTGTGGTGGGTGCTCAGCACCCATCTGGCTCTGCTGGGCACCCTGGGAGGACAGACACAGCCGTACGATGGCTGTTTGCTGGTGCAGGACTCAGGTGTTTGCCTTCCTGGGTGTTTATCTCTGGGCTGTGTCTGCACACAAACTTATCTCGGAGGGGAAGGGTGCGCTGCTCCTGCACACACTGTTATCCCGAGGGATGTGGGCCTTCCTCCAAGGTGAACGCTGTGTGGACACACTTACCTGCAGGCCCACAGCTGGGTACCTGCGCTGGACTCAGCTCCTGCAGCACTGCTGGGCTCAGGAGCAACTCTTGTCCCTCCTGTTCCTGTTCCCACCTCACTCCAGTCCCTTTCGTACCAGCCGAGTGGGTGGCACTGAGAAATGGAGCAGCTCTTGGAAGGGAGAAGAAGGAGACAGAGGAAGGGCAGAGCAGGGAGAATGGAGGGAGGGTGGGTTCCTAACAGAGGAGCGCCGATCCCATCTGGACCTGTTTGGGATCTCCCCACAACTTCTCTTAAGACAGCGACCTCAGGAAGAGACTGATTTCTCCATCAACACCTCAGCTCCCACCATCTCCCCCAGCTCCCAAGTCACAACTCAGCCATTCCCAGTGGTCAGGTAACGTGACCAAACCCTCCCAGCACCTCCTCACCCCTGGACCTGTCCTGGCCCTGGGGGGAGGTCTTCCTGCTACAGTCCAAAGGCATCACCAACAAATAAGCTGCTCTCACATCACCTCAGCATCATTTGGAAACCTCCATTTCACTCTCCTGTGTGTGCTTCCTGGGGTCCAGCCCTACCAGATACGCTCCGTGGTCGCCCCAGCACCCCTCTATCACACCGTGCCTTTCTCAGTCACCCAGAAGCAGCTCTCCTGCAGCACAGTGGGGTGAAGGATCACTCCAAGCTTCCCAGACAGCGCTCTCAGTGCCCGGGGATGCTTTTATCCCAAGACCACGATACTGAGTCATGGTCAGCCTCCCCTTGACCATGCAATCACCCAGCTGCTAGCGTGTGTGTTAGTGCTTGTCTTACCCAGGGTACGGCTCCATCTCCAGGCTCCCTGGGCACACTCGACCCTCTCCCTGGGCACTGAAGCTGCTGGCAAGAGGAAGCTGGGAAGTTCCTCTTCTGGAAGAGCTCTGAGCGCTCTATTTATTGCCTCAGATCTACCTGGTCCCCTCGGATTTGCCCAAGAGCTCTTGGCCTCTCCCCATGCACAAGTTCAGCTGTGGGAAACCTCAGCTTTGGAAACTCTGCTTTGAGTGATGCAACGTGGGAGACATTCGGCGTCCAAAGTTGTTTCGAAGGGGGCGAGTTGGATGAAGCAGCCTGGTTTAGGAATTGACCCTTGGTGCAGATGCAGGCTCCATGAGCTGTAACCCTACCTCCCTTCCTCTCCCTCCCCCTCAGCCCCGGTCCCTTTGCTCACCCGGTTCCTGCAATTCCTGGCCCTGGGCTCCGAGGCGTTGCACAGCTCCTTCCGCCACCATCTGGGCTCCATTTAGGGGAGCTGATGTTTTTCACAGGGCTGGAATCTAAACGTTGGGATGGAGTTTACATCTCGCATACCAGCGTCTCCCCACTGAGCCCGGCCACGCCGCAGGAGGATGCGGCACGGCCGCACCTGGGAACTGGGCTGCCCTCAGCGCCCGAGGCTGAGCATCAGCGAGCCGGGTGCTCAAACCACCCTGAGATCCTATAGCAGGGCACTGGCCCTGCAACGGGCACGAGCCAGGAGAGCCCAATGAGCTGGGAAGCAGGTCAGCATCCCACGGGAGCCCAGGGAGGCGGCAGATGGGAGTCAAAGCCCTCAACCAGGATTATCCAGGCTCCATCTCGAGCAGCAGGAAATTCTCCTCGGTTTTGGCCTTAAACCCTACCCTTATCTCTATGCAGAGCCTTTCAGAAGGGTCAGGTCCTGCAGGCAGTGACAGAGAGGTTGCTCTTTGGGGTGGGGCTTCCTTTGTGAAGGCAGGGAATGGTCCCCAAAAGCCATTGGGAGCAGATGAGCACCCAGCAGAGCATCACAAGCCTGCCACTGCTCTGCTTGACCTGCTCTTGCTGCCGCCTGTACCACTGCGGTGCAACATGTTGGATGCTTCAGGCAGCAAGACTGGTGCTCTCAGGAGCACCCCGTTAGACTGGGCTGCTCTCCACCCTTTTAGGCCCCTGCTCCAGTGTATATGAACCAGACATCAAAATGCACCGAGGCTTCAGCACGGAGCTGCTCAAAGCTCTCCTTTCCCAGACCATCAGCATCTCCTATCTCACGGAATGGGTTGGATTGGAAAGGACCTTCAAGCTCATCCAGTTCCAACGCCCTGCCACAGGCAGGGACACCTCACATCCACCTATTCCCTATGAACCAATGGCAGAGCCAACCCGCCAGGCTGTGCCAGGGTGATGGAGCCACCACAGCTCCCCAAGCTTCCTGACTCAGCTCCAAGCTGGCAACGACCTCCTCCCCCCCCCCCCCCCCCCCGGGCCCCGAGGGGGGGCCGGCGGACC
>NDXB01016134.1:46618-59343 GCA_002631895.1 Agapornis roseicollis
CCCCCAGCCTCCTGTCTTCCTCCCCAGCACGCCTGCAGCAGCCGAGCCATCCTGCGGCCGCATCCCGAGGGATGGCTCTGCTCTCCTGCTGGGCTTGATCCCAGCGCTCCCCTAGGCTCAGCCAAACCCCAACGCCAATGTTTTCAGACTCGGCCTTTGCAGGCAGGATTTAGTCATTTGTGGACACGAGGGCTTGGCAGGACTGCGCTGCCTCCACTTACCTACTCCAGTGAGCGGCTGTTTACCATGGCAGGGCCTTGGAGATGGAAGGAGAGAGAGAAGATCTGTGATTTAATCCAGGGGAATTAGTCCTGCTCCCTTTATGGAGCTGATGAGGAAGTGGGGAGGGGGGGACGGGACTCAGCATCCGTGCAGGCCCGTTATGGCCAGGGATGGACCCACCACACGAGGCAAGGCAGTGCAAGACAAAGCACCTCCAACAGCTGCTTGGATAAAGCCTGCAGGGACTTATTGCCCCGTCTCTGGCTAATGGCTAAAAGCTCAGTTCTAGGCAGAGAACCAACCCCTCTTGCTTTCAAGAGGCAGAGTGGCTGAGACCTGCTCTGTCATACTAGAAAAGCAGGTTCCAGCCCCAGCTTTGGAAGGCTCGTACAAGCCCTGTTTGCTCACTGGGGCCCTCAGACTCTGCCTCACATGGGCAGAGACCAGAAGTCAAGCAGTACTTGTTGGTACAGGGTGGCAGAAAGCTGAGGGGCATCCCTCAGGAACCCTCCATGCACAAGCTCCATGGATTTGGTCCCAAACTGCCCCACAGCCTGTGGAGTAAGTGCCTTGGCTCCAGGGAGCCCTAGGGCAGCCACCAACAAGGCAGGAGAAGACCTTGCTGACAACTCATGATCCGCCATACACTGCACAAGAGCTAAAAGCCCAGCTCTGAGCAGCCTCTGCATCTCCTATAGAGCAGTCCAAGTGCCAAGGCTGCTTGCATTCAGGAGCCAAGCTCTGCTTTAATCCCCTGACTCTTGTTATCGAGTCAACAGCAAGGTTTGCCTATGATACCATGCAAAGAATAGATCATAGTCACCTCTCAATGCCTGGCCCACCAGAAAGGATGGACTTTGTCTTGCAAGTGTGTCCTCAATGCCTTACAGCCCCAAAGCCACCAAATCCCTTTCTTGCTCTCAACACACAGCCTTGGGTGTGGGATGAGACAAACCTCAAGGCAGGTTGGGAACGTATGGAGGAAGCTCCCCCAACACCTCCAGTTTGCAGGAGCGCAGTGCATCCCAAGCAGAGCCCAAACCTGGGATCATGAGCAGGGTCTGCAGCACATATCCTCTGGAGAGCTGCAATAAAGGGAAACTTTAAAGGGAATAAAGGGAATAGGGAATAAAGGGAATAGGGAATAAAGGGAATAAAGGGAATAGGGAATAAAGGGAATAAAGGGAATAGGGAATAAAGGGAATAAAGGGAATAGGGAATAAAGGGAATAAAGGGAATAGGGAATAAAGGGAATAAAGGGAATAGGGAATAAAGGGAATAAAGGGAAGCTCTGAGGAGTTTCCCACCATCGCATCCCATGCCTAAGCCTGCTGCTGGTTCTGATGAGCTCCGAGGAGGACAAGGCTGCAGCGCACGGGCACTGCCTCCAATGCACTGGGCACAGCAGACCCGGTGGGGAGCAGTTGGTTACAGTTAGGCTGGGTGTTGAAAGAGGATAACCCAAGTCTAATCTAAAGCACCAGAAGATGAGGACGGTGAGAGGAGGGCAGAGAAAACTGTCCCTGGTGCAGCTCCCTGCCCTAGGGGCAGAGGGAAACTTCTCCTGCATGAGCCCAAGGCTTATCTGCTGCTCCCCTCCCTTCTCCCACACTTCTGTTCCTAAACCAACGCATGCTGCTTATCTACAAATCCTGCCCTTCAACCAGTAGAGCCACACCAGGGCTCCTGCAGTGCTGCCACTCCACCGTGTCCCTTTGCTTAAGCACAGAGCCCAAGGGGATGCCAACGGCTCGCTGCCCTCAAAGCTTGCCCACTGCATGGGTCCCACCATGATGTGGTTCCCACCACAATGCTCTGCAGCCAGAATCGGTGTTCCACATGGTGATCAAACCGCTCACAGCATCCCAAAGTCTCTGCTCCCAAGGAACAAGGGATGGGGCAAGAGGACCCGGCCTCGAGCTGCCCCAGGGCAGGTTTAGATGGAGCTGAGGAACAATTCCTGCCCCAAAGGGTGCTCAGGCATTGGAAGAGGCTGCCCAGGACAGGGCTGCAGACACCATCCCTGCAAGGGTTCACACACCATGGAGCCCTCAGTGCCGTGGGTTAGGGGTGGCCTTGGCAGTGCTGCGAATGGTTGGCCTGGATGAGCTTAAAGGGCTTTTCCAACCTGGTTGATTCCATCATTCCAAGAGCTGAATTCCCACAGGAGCCTGTAAGCAAAGCTGGTGAAGACCAAGCCTGCAAGGAAAGGGAGCTATTCCAGAGCTGTGCCTTGTAACCAAGCCTGGGTGAAAGCTCTAGGGAGGCACCCAGAGGAGTTCACTGGGGCAGTGCAGGGATCAGCAGCACAAACCCATCAAGCCCGGGCCAGTGACAGGAGAAGTTGGTGTCCATGGATCCTCTGTGCCCTCGGGGCAGGCGCAGTGCAGAGGCTGCACAGCTGCCCCCAGTTTGAAAGACAGCTCAGGCTCAACTGCTTCACTCAGTGGAAGCCTTGAGTTGTTCTTGCTTACCCCAAAAGGAGCCAGCAGCTGCTAAGGCGAAAGCTGGGCCGGCTCCCAAGCGCAGACAAAGGCCCTGCAAAGCTGGGTTTAAGGAGGAACTGATTGTTCAAGAAGCAATCCTAGAAGGGGGAGCTCGCAAGAGGGAGGGAGCGCAGCGAGGGAGGAAGAGGAAGCCAGAGAGCACCTAAAAATAAACGCTCAGAAAGCAGCCAGGCCCAGGACAAAGGCCTCGTCCGCACGTGACCGGTACCCGCAGCGTAGGCAGGATGCGAGCTCCGTACACAGCGCTCCCTCCCCAGCAACCCCACGTCCCAAGCAGCCCCGCAGCGCACAGCAAAAGCCACGGCCGGCACCTTTTGTCCTCGGGACGGGCTTGTTTCTCCTGCACCATAAATCCCCCGAGGTGCAGGATGCTGCTCCTGCCCGTACCCGAACGCCGCAACGCTCTGCCCTGAGCCGCTCCGGGGCTGAAACCCATCGACCCCAAGCAAAGCTTCAACAAGAGTTTGCAATGGATAAAGGCATTTAAATGGAGCCTGGAAAACAAGAGCTCTCCCAAAACACGCTCTCAAAAGAGCTACGTCCCGACGAAGGGCTCTAAGGGGTGCCTCTGCATCCATCTAGGCAGCACCTTCAGCAGATCTGAGCAAGAGCTGGTGGGTAAAGGGTGAGCTGCCAGCGACACAGCCAGAAAAGGCAGAGAGGGAACAGATGAGCCTGTCCTGGCTGTGCTGGTGCAACCGGGACCGATGCTGGTTGCTCCCCTCCTGTGGCTACGAGGCTTCAGAAAGCTTCAGAACAGGGACTCTGCATACAGGCGACCTAAACCTCCAACCTGCCCCAGAGGTAGCTGCATCCACCAGGCCCAGATCAGAGCCGCAGTTCAGGCCCGTGCGCACACCACTGCCCACGTACAGAAGGATGCTCCCATATACACCTTGAGTCAACCAAGGAATCGCAGCCATGCAAGGAAGGAAAAAGCCCCCATGGGATGGGAAAGGCACTTACAGGATGGGCTGAACATCACCGGTGCAGCAGGTACCTCCAGCCTCGGTGCAACACCAGCCAGTTCTGCTCCCGGGAAGCCACCGCTCCGCATCCCACATTCACTTCTGCTTCACTCCTGCCGCGCACGCACGCATCGGATCATCAGTGCAGAGGGAAGAGGCATCTGATAAGGCTGCTCTGTGACAAGGCTGCTCCTAGATGGGGCAGACGCAAGAGGCCACGGAACAGGCTCTCACGGACTGAGTCATCCCGGCTCCGGAGCCGTCTGCCTCCTCCGGAGCTCAGTCCCAGCTCCAGGACCTCTTATTTCATCCTCGCATCCATGAGCGCACCAGTGTGAGGCTGCTGAGCCGGGCTCTGCCCGAACGGCCCCTTCAGAGCTGCCATGCAACACAGACACAACTCCTGCATGACTTAGGGTTGAGTCCGTACCCTACGGTCCTTGGACTCATGACTACTGAGGAAGGCGGCTTGCTCAGCTAACCAGCAAGCTAAGAATAGAGACCTTGAAGTGAAACCTCCTGGGATTGGCAGCTATTTTGAGTGCACTCAGCCGGCGAGGGAGCGTGACATAAGAGGATATAAAGAGGAAACTCTACACAACAACTCTCACCTCACCACGAGAGACTGGGGCAACAGAAGGTAGAGCCACTGCGCGTGCTTTTGAGGCAGAGCAAACGCTGTGAGCAATCCTCCGGGCCATCCCCACGCTGCTTTGCCAGCTCATTCCTCAAATCCCAAGCCACAGCACCTATGTTTGGAGCAGGCGGGTTGTCCTGGGCCCAGCACCAGCATCTCCAGGCCCATTTGAGCCAACCGGAGCCCAGGGTGCAGCAGCCCAGCGTGGGCATTGCTTCTCCCTCCATGGGATCCAGTCGAACCCCAGCAAACCACCTCCTGGGCTGCCCACAGCTCCTCCACGCAGCCCACACGGAGCAGGACGCGTTGCCACAGGTTCAACCTGCCCAGGCACCTCCATGGAGCTCCGTGCCAGAGCTCCTGCCTCAGAGGGAGCTGACACAGCCAAAGCAACCAATGCACCCACAACCCCCAAGCCTTGGCTCTGCTTTCTAGCCTCAAGCAGATCCTTGCAGCAATTCAGCCTTAGGAGAATGGGTGATGGTACCCAGTCATCAGATGCGTTGAGGAAAGATCTGGTCTTGGTTTGCAACCAACATTAAGATTAATATAGGGAAATCTAAACGGTAACAACTTGGAGCGTGGGTGATTTCAACCCTTGGATACTGGGAAAACCACCAGCCAAGCCATGGTTTCTGGAAGTCAAACCCACCACCTGAAACCAGTCCCTGCAGCAGTTCTCTGCTAGGTCATAGCACGTCCATCCCATCATTTGAGTACGGTATATCCTCAAACCCAAGACCTGTCTTTCCCACTGGTTGCAGGACAGCAGCGTGTCCTAAGCAGGGATTGAGAGTCTAGAGCACTGAACAACTGAATTCCCCAAACCCACCAGCTTAGTCTGTAACAAAACCATCCACAGGGCATCAAGGGACCAGAGCACCACCAGGCCCAGTCACCACCCAGACAGCAACTGCTTATTAAGGCCTCTGTATTAACCCCCACGTTCAAAGGGCTGACCACGCTGAATGAAGATCACAAGCCACAGATCTGCTTAATGCTGCAGTTCAATTCTTACAGTGGCATGAGGCAGCGCTGCTGCTGGCCCTGCCTGGCCCATGCCCCACGGACCCAGACCAAACCCAGCCACCCTGGGCTGTCCCCTTGCATGGGGAGCCCCTTTCCTGAGCCACTGCCACCTCTGCTCTGCTCTGCAGTTGTGCTGTAGGGATGGAAGTGCCCCTGAGGATGAGGAGGATCCAGCGCATCTCAGCCCCAGCGCAGAGGGGAGCAGCAAGGCCACAAACAGGGCTGACCACAGGGCTGGGAGCTTCGTCAGGCTTTGATGCATCACTGACACATAGGGAAGCGTGTCCGCGCTCAGGCTTGGCCTCTGTGGAGCCAGTGTTCAAGGCAAATGGACCACAGTGCAAGTCTGCCGAGCCAAACCACCACATCCTCACCCGAGGACCCTTCTCCTGCTGCAGGGAGGTGTTGGTGCAGTGTTGGAAGAAGGAAAGAAGGAGCCAGGCATGATCCTGAGCTCAGGAGCCAGGACATGAGTTCCAGGACAAGCTCCTGCATCCAGGTGCTCCATGATCAGCCCTCTGTCCTCCACATCCCTGCAACAGCAAGGAGCCGTGTGCTGGTCCCTGCCACAACCCTGGCACAGGGACAGAGGCCACAGGACCAAAGGGATGCTAAAAAGGCCATGTGGGGATGTGCTTCCCATCTCAGATAGGGCCTCTCTGCTGGGAATATTCCCACCCTGCAGCCACTGGAAGGTAACACTGGAAAGCAGCTGCTTTCCCCAGCCTCGGAAGCGTTGCTGAAGGCAGCGACGTGAAGAAAAGAGTCCACGTGAGGAGGAGAAGAGAACTCTTTTCACTGGGTGGTTGCACCCCCAGGCTACGGATGGAAACCTCCTCTGCAACTGAAGTGCATCAAGCCCTGAGCAAACCCGGAGGATTTACATACCCTTGAAGTTTAAGGCACTCACAGAGGCAGAGGTTCACGGCGCTGGCTTGAGGGACCGCAGGATGCTCGCCACGTTTTCTGGGTGCCCAAGGCTTTGCTCTTACACAACAGCAGCAGTTGAAAGAGCAGCCTCAGCATCAGCACCGGTTTCCCCTCCCTTGCGTAAGAAATTCTCCTCCCGTGAAGGCTCCAGAACATCCCCAGCAGCAGCGCTCCCAGGGGGATGGCCTGGCTCCTTCCTGCAGCATCGCGGAAGCCACGCTGCCTCCGTGCCCTCCTGCCACCCTCTGTGGAAGCTGAACTCCAAGGCACTGCCAGGGCTGCAGGATGCTCCAGAGGCGCCCTGGACACGTTGCTCCATGACCCAAGGGAGAGGCTGATATCCTTCTGGCTACAACTGCAACACCAAATGGGTCAGGATACCTTCCTCTTCCATTTCACACTCCTTGCGGAGGAGAGCTGGGTCCACTCACATGAAAGGTGGAGAAAGGGAATAAAAGAGGCAAAGAAGGAGACGCAAGTGGGAAAGCAGATGGACGAGAAGTCCAGGATCACCTAACATGACCCAGTGAATCAGTACAGATGAGAGCAATCCTGTCAAGTAACCCGAATGCCCCAGGAAGCCCTACCTGCTTATTTCATCTCCATAACATCAAATGAGTCATTGCTAAAATAAGCAAAGGTCTGGGTCTTGGTTTGAGGGATTGCTTCAGACCAGGAGTGCTTTTTGGATCCTACATTGCACGCCACGATGCACAAACAGACCAATAAAAGCAATCAGCTCTCAGGGCCAGGAGCTTGGAGCCACATAGGGCCAGCAGCGACTCCTACTCCTGTCCCACCCATGGACACTGCAGGATGCTCCAGGCAGGCAGCACTGCTGGGGACACTCTGCACATGGAAAACCTCTCCATTGAGAGAAATGAGTCTCTTCTGGAGATGAGAATGAGATACTCTCAGCTTCCAGCTCTTCCCCCAGCTATTTACCTCCATCCTGGTAGTAAGGTGGGGTTGATCTCTGCTCCCAAGCAGCAAAGGAGGGGAAAAGAGGAACCAGGCTCAAGCTGCCCCAGGGCAGGTTTAGATGGAGCTGAGGACCAATTCCTGCCCCACAGGGTGCTCAGGCATTGGAAGAGGCTGCCCAGGGCAGGGCTGCAGGCCCCGGCCCTGCGAGTGCTCACACACGGTGGAGACGAGGCCTCAGTGCCATGGGTTAGGGGTGGCCTTGGCAGGGCTGGCAATGGTTGGCCTGGATGAGCTTGAAGGGCTTTTCCAGCTTGGTTCATTCAATGATCTTCCAGTTCCCTACCGTGAGCACCCACCTTTCCAGCATGAAGCCTCTGAGCACACGTGCTCATTCACTGTGCCACAGAGAAGCCATGGGGTGAATATGTCTATGTTCCAGACCAGCAGCAGTGTTTGCCTTGCACTGATGTGAGCAGTATTGGGACCCAGCTGTGCAATGTAACCCTGTGGAAGAGCTAATTCCCCTGCTGGCACTGCTCCTGGATACAAGCACCTCATGGGATGAAGCCCAAAGGATCCACCCATGAGGGAGCCGTGTAGTTGGCTACAGTGCTGAGGTGCAAAGAGCAAGCCAGCCAGACACTGGGGAACACTCCAGCCTCGGAGACACCCGCATAATCCTTGTATTGACAATAACACCAACAGAACAAGAGCATCATTCGCCACTCTTAGCCTTGAACATGGACTGAACTTGTAGGATGAAGGGTGTGATGTGTTAAAGCATCAAAGTGTAAGAGAGAGCCCTGGCAGCGTGCAAGGCCAGGTTGGACAGGGCTTGGAGCAAGCTGCTCCAGTGGAAAGTGTCCCTGCCCGTGGCAGGGGTTGGAGCTGGAGGAGCTTTAAGGCCCCTTCAACCCAACCCGTTCCATGCTTCTTTCTCACTCCAGCCCTTCCATCTCCGTGTTTCCACTTTGGACATTCCCTCCTTGCTGCAGGCCTCTCTGCGTGACAGCAGCGCACTGACTCAATGCTCTTTCCTCAGCATCCTCGGGTATTGCCCAACAGGGATGGCAGGGGCACGGACACACGGCACTCACTGCAACTCTGCCACCTCATTGCCTCGCTTCTGGGTCCTTGTGCATCCTGCTGAGCACTTCACCGCCCTCAGCCCCACTGGGCCAAGGGCTGCTGTGCCTTGGCACAAACCCTTCCTCCAAGGTGAGGCTGGGAAATGGCCAAAGTCAGCTCGAGAAGCACTTGGGCTCCGTTTGCTGTTTCTAGTTGGGACGGCTGGGACGATGCCACCCGAGCACGGCAGCTTCGCTCGCTCTGTAAACTCAACGCCAGGCTGAAGCCTGCGCGGCTCGCAGCGGCCTAAATTCAGCACGCGTTCATTCAGGGGTAGCGACTGCTGCTATATCTGGAAGGGAAGACAGAGCTCCCCAAGGCAGAGAGAGAAAACAACCCCTTCGCCTGCGCTCTGCAGGATGGAGCTGCTCTCCTGAGCTTCCCCACGCTCCAGCTTCCCTGCTAAGCAGCTCGTATTAACTGCATTGGCGACTCCCACTGCAACCCCACCACCTGTATGCCCCTTTGAAAGCCTCAGGACACCATCACGTCCTGCAGCAGCTGGCCCAGCTCAGGCCTCCTGTGAGCGACAGAGCTGTCCCCAACGTACTCCAGGCCCAGCCCTGCTCTTTGGGTAAGGCAATTCAGCCTGGACAACACCCGAGGAGCCCAGAAACCAACCCCACGCGTGGAAGCACCAGGAGAGGCAGGGCAACAGCACAGCCGTGCAGCGCGGTGCAAGCAGGAGGGCTTTGGGCACTCGGAGCAGCAGAGGAGAGACCAGGCAGGGCTCTCAAAGCCTGGGTCACAGAGCACTGCTCAAGGCTGACGCGAGCCCACCCAGCTGCAGGCAGCCTGCTCAAGCTCAGCCTGGCCAGGACACGCTTCTCTGCCTTCTCTGTCATCCCTCCCGGTTCACCAACGTCACAAAAGGCAGCAGAGAAGCTGCTCGCAGGAAGCTGGCAAAGCCTGAACTGGGGATGGACGCATTCCTGCCTTCGGGGAGCATAGCAAGGGAATGAGACGCAGACACTGGGAAGGCCCGAGCGGCTCAGCCTGACTCACGTCCCGTACAAGAGAGGAGCCACGGGGCTGGAAGGAGATCAAAAGGCAATAAATCAGAGCAGGAAAGCCGAGGTCTTGATGGCTGAACCAAGACTGAAGAGGGGACGAGCACCCCTCCTCTATGGGGGGGCAGGCAGGGGGCTGAAGGAGCTGCCTCCTTCGGAGCAGGGCCAACCCCCTGGGTTGTTTTCTGCCCTCCCCAAGGACCCAGCTGTTCTGAACATGGCAGGATCTCCCCGGCGCCCTGGGAAAGCACATAAACCATTCCAGCCCTGTGTTTGAACAGGAAAGAGCCTGAAAACCTGAGCCCCCGCCTCCAAATACACCAGTTTCCAGCCTCCGTTTTCTCCAACAGTTTCTAAATGGTCAGCACTGGTTTTCAGCTTCCCAAAAGCCGTTCCTATCCCAGTGCCCCACAGTGGGAGAACTGTTTGGCTTAAGCCATGTATCCCAAAGCCATCGGAGTGGCTACTCACATCCCTAGGTATCAAAGTCCTTAGCAACCGACCTCTGTTCCCCAGCAGCAGGTATAACCTGGATCTTCACAGCCCAGGGAAGGCTGAACGCAGAACCCAGGGCCATAGTGGTGGCACTCATGTTCCAGGCACCACAGGCCTGGCTTCCCCATCTCCACCAGAGGCACAGAGCAATTCCAGAGCCACAGTCTCACGAGGACACGAAGTTTATCACGTTTCTATCCAGGTACAGCCCCAGTCGCATTGGAACGCCTCTACCAGATGGGAACCACACTGGACAGCACCCAGCACCAAGCCGGAGCAGGAGCCTCTCCCTGCCCTGGGGACATCGCAGTCTGAGCTTCAGCAGGATCCAACAAAGCCACTTCAACTGCAGGACAAGCCACCCTCACGTGCACCCATCCACGCTCACCTCCATCCTCCTGCTACGCTGTCCCAGGACAAGACAGACCCTTGCAGGCGGCCCTGACACTGAGACTCGGCCATTCCCAATCGGCACATCCAGAAGGCTCAGGACCATTCAGGACAGGCCTAACCTCATTCTCACCCCACGCCCTTACGCTTGTCAAGCTCCCAGCCTCACTGCAAGTGCTTCTGCTGCCATTTTCATGCTCCCACTTCCTGCTCCCATGGGGCAGGCGAGCAGGAAGTGCTGAAATCCTCTGCTCCTCACTGCAAAGCAGAAGGCACCGGCGAGCTCCAGAGGACGGCTCCGATCTCCAGGCTGAAAGCCCCAGGACACCTCTGCTCAGGGCTATCGCATCCGGAGCTCAGAGCACGGGGCCCACCCTCCCCATCCTCCTGGCGTGTGCTGCTAGAACCAACCTGGACAGAGCATCCGGATGGGCAGAACCAGCCCAAATCCCTTCACCTCCCGGGACAAGTGAGGCGTCTCTCCTGCACACCCAGCACCGAGCCGGGTCCAGCGCATCGCAACACCACCTCTGCAGGAGCCTCCCAACATCCCAGCACTCAGCAGAGCCTCCTGACACGGCCAAACCCCGGATAACACCTTTCCCATGGAAAAAGATGTGGGAAGATCTGCTTTCCGGGATTGCCAGCACAGGGAAATCCTGGACGACTCACGGATCTGCGGGCTGCTTTGGCTCCGTGTTTGGCCTCCAGATAGACCCGGGCTACTGGGGGCATTGCCAGCTCCTCGCATCCTTTCCCAGCAAGGGATCGGGAGAGAAAGAGGGATTTTAAAGACAGCCAAGGAGGATGCAACCCAGCAGAGCTGTCGCTCCTCTGCCCCTGAAGCTTTGCTGCCTGCCAGTGCCTTGGGAAGGGAAAGGTGATAAAAGCATCCCAGCAAACAACAGGCTCAGGCTGACCTGACCGAAACCCATCCAAGGTGGCTGCAGGTCTGCAGCATCACCCAGCCTCATGAGCCTCAATCTCTCCCTCAGCTTCTCCAGGCTCTCCCCCATCTCCTCCAGGGGTGGAGGATGCGGTGCTCTGGAAGCCACCCTCACCGCATGCATCCCCAGCACCAGCCCAGGCTCTCTGCTGTGGCCAGGACACGCACTGCGGCATTCTCTATACCTCAGTACTGGGGTGACAGCACTGCCAGCACCTCAGCATCGATACGGGGTGCACCAGCACCTCAGCATCGATACAGGGTGCACCAGCACCTCAGCATCGATACGGGGTGCACCAGCACCTCAGCATCGATATGGGGTGCACCAGCACCAGCACCTCAGCATCGATATGGGGTGCACCAGCACCTCAGCATCGACACGGGGTGCACCAGCACCTCCGCATCGATATGGGGTGCACCAGCACCTCAGCATCGATACGGGGTGCACCAGCACCTCAGCATCGATATGGGGTGCACCAGCACCTCAGCATCGATACGGGGTGCACCAGCACCAGCACCTCAGCATCGATATGGGGTGCACCACCAGCACCTCAGCATCGATATGGGGTGCACCAGCACCAGCACCTCAGCATCGATACAGGGCGCACCACCAGCACCTCAGCATCGATACAGGGCGCACCACCAGCACCTCAGCATCAATACAGGGCGCACCACCAGCACCTCAACATCAATACAGGGCGCACCACCAGCACCTCAACATCAATGCAGGGTGCACCACCAGCACCTCAGCATCAATACAGGGCGCACCACCAGCACCTCAACATCGATACAGGGCGCACCACCAGCACCTCAGCATCCATGCAGCGCCCACCGCAGCCCCGGTGGCATCAGGGCTCCGTCAGCCGCAGGGCTCCAACAAACAGCCCTGGGAATGGACCCCCCGGAGCCCGGCCAGGCCGCAGAGGGGGCCCATGGACCCCGCAGAACGCAGGGCCCAGCCCCAGGAGGGGTGCGGGGAACGGGGCCACGCCTGGCCCGGGGAGGCCTCTCCTGCACCGGGCCGGGGTCTCGGCCCCGAGGGGGTCTGCCCGCGCCCGCCCCCCGCCGCGGTGGAAGCGGCCCCGGTGCCTACCTCGGGCCGCGGCCGGCGGGGACAAAGGCGAGGCCGCTGCGTCCGCGGGCTCAGGCGGCGGCGGCGCGGGACGAGGCGGGAGCGGCCCCCGGCCGAGCCGGGCCGGGCCGCGCAGGGCGGCGGGCGCGGGGCTCCGCTGGCGGCTCGGCCCCACCTGCACCGGAACCGGGCGGGGAGGGGAGGGGAGGGGAGGGGAGGAGCGGCCCGGCCTGGCCCGGCCCGGCCCGGCCCGGCCCCCGGCGCGGTCTGCGGCCGGCACCGCCCCGCGCAGCGGCCAATGGCGCCGCCGCCCCCCGCGGGCCGGGCCGGGCCGGGGCTGAGGGGAGAGGAGCGGGGCCGTGGAGATGGGAATGGGGAGGGGGGGGGCGGGCACCGGGACCGGACCGGGATCCTGAACCCGGGATCCTGAACCCGGGATCCTGAACCTGGGATCCTGAACCCGGGAT
>NDXB01016139.1:16202-58818 GCA_002631895.1 Agapornis roseicollis
TCCTGGGCATGACGTGCTATGGTATGGAATACCTCTTTGGTCAGTTTGGTCCTGTCAGTACAGTCCTGTCCCTCCTTCCTCCCGGCTTCCCTCCTCCCTGGCAGAGCATGAGGCTCACAAAGTCCTTGGTCAGGGCAAACATCGCTCAGCAACAACCAAAAACATCGGCCTTATCAGCCTTGTTCCCGAGCTAAGTCAAAACACAGCTACTAAAGAGAAGAAAAACTGACTGCAACTGCTGAACCCAGGACACACTGTAGGCAGTAGCATTTTCTAATTCCACTCAAATATGAGAAGAAAACCCCTTGACCACTCACCAGAACTGATACTTTACCCACACTAATTGCTGCATTTATTAGCATAGGGCTGTTACCTTGGGGTCTTTTATAGTCCTGCTTTTGTCTTCAATTGAAAATCTCTCAAAGTTCAGAATGACATTTTATTAATGGTTAAGCCCCTTAAACTCCTTGCTGCCTTACAACCCTTCAGAGAAAACCAAGCTGGGGTGACAGACAGCCCTGGCCTGGGTTCAAACCGGGCTCATCCTCAGGAAGCCAGCACAGGCAGGGAAAGAGAGGGTATTTTCTGCCCCACTTGTTCATGCTCATCATTGCCCCAGGGGAAAGGAGGGCTGGGGAGAGACAAACACTGAGGGATGCAGAGCTTGCAGTGCTCTCACTCCAAGAAACCCTTGGGAGTACGATTGAGCTGGTGTGGGCTCCCTCACAAGCCACAGAAAGGATGTGCAGGGGGAATCTGGGCATGCTGATGAATATCACAATGAAAAAAGGCAAAAGTTGTATTTTCTCTGATTTATGTTCCTGCCTGTTACAAGCAAAATGTCACCATTCCCTACTGGTATTAAATTGCCACTGGGACTTTAATGATGACAGAGAAAATAAATGACCTTTCTGACATTGTTTTTGAAAGAAAGGGATTAGTTCTGATCTCATGTATGCTTTCTTACATGGAAGCACTCTCTCGGTTACCCACAAAGATGCCCATGAATCAGGAAACCCAGAAATACTGCTCCAGGAAACTCACTAGCTTTAGTTTTTCATTACATTTAAGTTCAGAATCAGCTCAGATTTAGCTATGGATCAGCTAGATCATCCAAAATTGATTTTCTGTTCGTTAGGATGCAAACCCTCCTGAAGCATGGTGACACTTGGGTTCAATTTTTCTCATCATCTTGTTTGTATATTTCAAAGAGCATTTCAGCACAGCCCCACATTTGTCCCTGTGGTCTCCTGATATTTAAATGCCTCCAAAGAGTCAGCCTACCTGTGCAGCATCATTTGAATTCTTTTCATTCTTGGTACAGCAATTTAAGTTCAGAACATTAGGGCAGTCTTTAATTAACTGACCACAGATAAAGATGGCTAATCCACTACCATGGGTATTACAAAGCAAACTGGTGGCTCTTTATGGAACACCTAAATCTTATTTTAAAGGTGTATCTCCAAATTAATCACAAGGGGCTGAACCCAGACCCTAGACCTAGATCATAATTGTAGTTCAGTAGCTAGAGGCATGGCATAAAATCCAGACAACCCACTTTGCAATATTGCTTAACCCCAAACCACCTACATCTACATCTGCCTCTCTGTCTATATCCTCCCTGTCTTGAAGATTCTCAGATGCAGCCACCTCCTTACTCCACACCATTTCTGATGAGAGAAGCCTTGTTGGTGTCACTGATGAAACCTCCAGTTTTAGGTGGTGTGACACTGGGCAGAGCTTATCTGGGTACCAAAGTATTTCACAGTAACACAACCCTGTCTAAGCAAACAGAGATGGCAGACAGCAAACCCCGAGCTTGGATTGTGTCTCAAGTAAGTTTTAACACACTTTCCTTGCTCCCTACAATGGCTTTGCACTGGGACAAGAGACCTCCATGGGAATAGCTGTTCCTTACACTGAATCCTCCAGCTGCTGAGTATCTAGTTTGTTCAGAGATGAAACCACCCCACAGGTGGGATTACTGCCATTTGTCCCAAGAGACTATTCTATCAATATATCTCCTTGCTATGGTACTTAGACCCATAGACAAAGCAATCTTTTTTTCTGCCCAAGTTCATTTCATATCTGTGCCTTCTTAGCTCTGTGCATCACTTACAGGTCCTTTTTGAGCATTCAAAACTTGGGGTTACTTTCTCTCATTTGGCCTTTGGCTAGCTAGGCTGAACAGACTTAATTGTTTTCCTTCAAAATTAGTTCATTCAAGTCTTTTCTGCATATCCCATCTGATGTAGTGACATTTCCTGTCACTCAAAATCCCTGAAAGACATGCGGTATCCACAGTTACCAAACCCTTGGGCAGACTCCTCCCTGGTCTGTAAAACATATGGCCTTGCTGGAGATGGATCCCCAGAGAGATCCATTGAGATTCACTTTGCCACTGCAGCACCCACACACACTTTCTTTTCTCCAAGTCCTTATCAATACTGCAGGGGATGCCTGAAGATACTGTGGAGGAATAAGATGTGAATGAAAATATCTGCTACCTGCCTGCACTCCAGCCTGTTACACTGCCCATGCTGCTGCACAGCACACCTATGTGACAAGTGACATTGCTACTAAGCTGGTGCACTGCCATCTGCATCTGCCTTGGGGCATGATCAGTCCTGGGTCTGGGCTAATTGACCCGAATTTTCTCACATCCACACTGCTGAGAGTCAGCCCCCTTCACAGCAGCATTCCTATAGGGAGTCTGAAGGGGTAATGTGAGTTTACACACAGAGTTTTGCTCCTCAGCTTGCTCATGCAGATAAATCCTGGGGTAGCTGCAGATTTTTTTTGGAAGCTGATAGCATCTCATTTAAAAAAAAAAAAATAAAAAAAAAAATCTATATCTATTCCTTTTTTGTCAGGAACCTGACAAGCTATAGACCAAACAGCATTTGGGAGTGACGGTAATGTACACAACACTTCATTTATTACTGTGTTTATTATCAGAGAGCTTGTCAGACACTCTACTGAGTAGGTTGCACTACAGCTGTATTAGCATACTACCTAAGAAGAGTGGGTGGGTTGAGATCTGTACTCATAAATCACTCCTGAACATCGCATGAGAACTCTTCTTACCTGAAAAGGCAGAAACTTTTCTGTATCTTCAAAGTGAACAGGGACAGCCTGGGATGATCTGAAACTTCCAAATGCTTTGAAAAATCATCGCAGCAAAATAAAGTCTGAGGGGCCACAGGTGAACTGGTGTCACCTCCAGTACTGCCTCTGGATCTGTCCCACATGCCGGAAACAGCTCGTCTGCTGTGTGCCCTGAGGCCAGGCACAGAACTGGGGACAGAAAACAAGGGAGTAGCAGGAGGAGAGGAGGAGAGCTGCACTGCACCAGCATGGTTATGGAAGTTGTAATGGGTCAGGCACTGGATAGAAGAGGAACCATAAGATAACATAGAAAAGAGACTATAATGGTGATTTCAAGTTGATTTACTTCTTTGGGAAGACCCTGGCAGGAGTAACTTAGCTAAATAGCAGATTTGTATCAGCTAACCATCTCTGCTGGGAAGGAGACAAGATCTGCACCCACTGCACACACAGATGTCAAGGAAAGTGCGTGACACAGAGCCACTTGTGCTCCTGTTCCTCTGTTGTGATGCCAGACATGAGCTCTTCCCTTCACCCATTTCCTGGCATATTAGGACTCACTGACTAATGCCTCCCTCAGGAGGACTTCACCCATGTCCCACCATGCACTGCTTTGGTGGTACAGAGCAGAGGCCTTTCCTGTCTGATGCCCCAACACCAGCTTTGTGGAGCAGAACGTTCTCCTAAGTCATTCTTAGAAACACTTCCCTCACCATGTTCTGGTTTTAGAGACTAAGAGTCCCTTTTCGCTACTTTTTCTAGGAATAGATGCAGGGGCATCTCTGTGAGGTGATATCACCAAGTTAAAAATATCACAAGCCCCACATGTGAAGCTGCACAGATAGCAGGGTCCTATCTGCTGAGCTGTGCTACCCTAAGGCAAACACCATTTTCTTGAGCAATTTGTCTGTGGACCAGAATGGGGCAGCAAAACCCAGACAAATCCAGGCAGAGAGTGTCTGCTTCCTGACTGAGCAGCAGCTCTGTGAAAACCCCACACGTTTTGGGGATAACACTCTTCGGTACCGCCAGCGGCATTGAGAGTGGCTGCGCAGCCCTGCCGGTTGTGTAGTCAATTATTGAGAGCCTCACTTTGTTAAACATGGATCTGGAAGCCTTCCCAGACTACACATCTGCCCCTCCAATTCGAGACCTAAGAGGCTGCAGCTGAATGGGGAGATAATGAGTAAATACATTCCCAGCAACTGCTTTGGGAGGGGAATTAATGAACCATTATCTCTTTCTCTTGAGCTCCAAGTGGTCCCTACCTCCCATTTCTCCCCTCTGAAATAAAGCTATTGGGTAGATGCTAGACACAGGCAAACACTGACACCTGTGTGCCAGATGTGCAGCCGCACACATATATGGGCCTCACCAAGCCTTTTACTGAGCTTACCCAGTAAGCTATCCATCTCTCCCCAGGGGTCAGACAGACCAAGCACTGCATGACTAAGAAACTACATGATGCCTTCTCCTGCCAGGGTCCTGAGTACTTGCCTGTGCAGCAAGGACAGAAGCAGAAGGTGGCTATTAAACCACAGTCAGAGGTGTGACACTGCTGGGAGCTGCACCGTGATGACAGAGCTTCTGGCAACAGCAGGCAGTTGATGTAACTCCTGCAGACCTGAACTGCAGTTGTCTGGGTACCAGACAAATGAGTTGCTCAGGCTGAGGACATTATGTGCAGGTGGTATTTATGGGTGTGTTGGTAGCCCAAGTCAGCTACAATAGCATTGCTTCTGAATATGACAATAATAGTCTGGATAATGTAAAAGCAAGAGGAGTTAGCATGATGAAAAGGGAGGCTCTAGGCTGAGTTTTTCTAATGAGAGGCTGGAGATGTTTGAAAGAGCTTAGTCAAGTGTAGGACACTATTCAGGCAGAGGAAGAATTCCTGTACTGTACTGCATGTAAGAGATAGGAGAGCCTGAGAAAAAACTGTGAGAGAGAGACAGAGAGATAGGCAGATGGGGATAGGAGGAGAGTGGCACAAAGGAACAGAAATGCTTTTTTAATGCAAAATATCTTCAGTCTCTACCAATTCATAGCAATAACAAACATGTTAGCGCCGAGAAAGAAGGATGTCTCTCAAATCTGAAGTGCAGGATCCTCATTTGGTGCAGAGAGAGAAAGCAGCATGTGGGGGATGGGGTGCTCCCATGAAGTGTCTGCAAGTCAGAAAGCCTGGTGGATCTGTCCTGAATTTTGATGCTGCTCCTATGTCCTCCAGCTCAGTTTCTCCTTCTGTAAAATGGAGGCAATGATGTTTCCCTTTTTCTCTAAGGCACCCTGAGGGTGATGCTTTGGCACTGCTGCAGTTTCCCAGAGTGGCACTGTACACAAGGTGCTGGCAGTGTCCCCGCTCCTGCGCAGCAAGGAGGATGCCATTTGCCTTGCAGAGGTTGCAGTTCTTTGGCACAGGGAACTGTGTAACACAGTTTGCCTGGGGAAGAGCTTGTCCCAAACCAATCCTGAATGCTCAAAGATTTTTTTCTCATAATCCTCTGAGGAGACATCCCACTCCTTTTCTTATCCATGCCCTTCTTGGCCCCTCTGCAATCTATGCCCATCTCTACTTACTGCTCTTTTGCCTCCTTAGGCATCTACTTGCAGATTAAGCCATTTGCAGAAGCGCTCTGCAGGGATGCTTGTCCACAGAATGTCCTCATTATGTTTTACTCTCATTTTGCAGGGCAGCATTTCATTTTAGTATTGCCAAGTGTTCATGATTAGGCACAGAGGTGACAGCTCTTGTAAGACAGGCTGCTCACTCTTCTTGATGGTATTGTTTCTTTCTGCAAAGGTAAGCATTCATACTCTGCAGCATCAGGCTGTGCTGGGAAAGTATCAGAGCTCAGATACATCAGCAGTCCTCTGGGGAGTAACTAGGCACCTCAGATCCACTCATCTACTAGAACAGTCTATGTGCACCCTTAAGAGCATCCTTCCATGCAGCTTAAGCTGATCTATCACAATGACAAGTCCTACTCCTTGCAGTGGAGCTGCTGCCTCTGTTTTCATGAGCTCAGCTGGCTCTGGGAGTTAGACCAGCCAGAAACTGTTCACATCTGTAATAAAGACAGTTTATTTAGCTATCAGTGAAAACTGAGTGAAATGACATTAAAGCTGCCATTTGCTTAGCAAACAGATATGGTTCATCAGTTGCCATGATGCAAAGTTACTTGTTACTGCAGTCATCTGGCAATGCCTCTGAAGCTGAGGGTGGCTAAGGTAGTAGTGGTGGCTGAGACTTTGCCCTTGCTAGGAGTAGTAGCAACAAAAGCAGTTTGTGCCTCTCATTGCTTTCCCACTGATACAAGGACTAATAATGTTTGAGTTAAAAAATGGAAGCTTGAGCTCTGGGAGAGTGATAAACCCCTTGCTGGTCCCATCATATCAAATGCTACACCACAAATGATATTCCCAGCCCACCAAGTGCACTGCATTTCTTGCTACACAACCTCATGAACAAACAGCATCTACAAAGTGCTGGATGGAACTGCTGGTCTCTGAAATTCAACCAGTCTCAATAATGCTGTCTTTCTTTTCTCATCCACAGCATGCTTTATATTTGGGCTCCTTGCTTTCCTTGCCTTACCACTGTCCATGACTTTTATAGGTAAGTTGTCTATTGAAGCAATTTAAAAATAGGAACTTCCCAGCACTGTGTGGCAGGTTAACATATCCAGAGGGAGAAGGGGGTTGGGAAACTTAGTTGAACGTGTGTGTTGATACTTCAGCTTCAGACAGAATTGCAGCCCACAGTGAATGTGTTTGAGTTCTGACCATATTTGTCTTAAATGCCCCCTCAACCCCCAGAATGTACAGGACTCTGTCTGTAGGAGGAAGCTCAGAATCTGGCACATGAGAAGATTTCACTAATCAGGATCCCTCTATATTAACTGCACTGCAAAAACCTTAGAAGTGTAGGGCTGGAAAGGAAGAAGAGATGATCTAGGCTGCTATTTCTCCATCCTTTTTTAAGTGATACCTGGTTTTCAGCTGCTCTGTCTCTGACTAACCCCCCAAAGGCTGGATTTGTGAGTAGCGTTTCAAGATCAAATGTTTAAGAAAGGAAAAGAAAATCCTTTGAGCTGCAGAATTTTATACATTTTTAGACTGCACAAGGCTCTTCTTTTCTAAGCATCACCTTCTCCTTGCCATTAGCATAGATTTTATTTATGTATTTATTAATTTATTTATTAACTGAGCAATTTCTTACACTTCATTGGTCCCTTTGGGCCTTTCACATCCTCCACAGGGTTGCAACCCACTTGAGGAACACAAGTAGAGACACCTGCCCACCTCTGCTTTCAGATAGGCTCACATGCTTACAGCATCCCTGACTGATGTTCTACTTGCCCTTGCTCAAGGAAATTCCACAGCTTCCCAAAGAACCTATTTCAGTATTTTATTGCTCTCACAGACAAAATATTTTTCCCCATATCCAACCTAAATCTTCCCTATGGCAAATTAAACAGATTACAGCCTGTCTTACCTACCATGGTCACAAAGACAGATTGGTCACCATCCTTGTGAAGAGAACCTTTGAACAGCCTGAAGGCTGCGATTATAACCCCACTCCATTTTCCCTTTTTTTTCCCAGAGGTCTAAAAACCTGATTTTTTCATCCTGACCTCACAGGTCACTGTTTCTGTTGCCTACTTTTTTTTGCATTTCTGCCTCCCTCCTTTGGCCTCTGGCCAATGTATCTATCTATCTTTTCATCCCATCCAAAAAAAATGCGGGACACAGGACTGCAGCTGAGGAGTGCAGAATATTCAGCTCCTCTGATGCAGGATCCCTGTAAACATACCTCAAAAAGAAACATGCTCTCTCTGCACCAACTCATTGGCTCCAATTTAGTTTATGGTGCATTGTAAGCCCAGACAGGTTTTGCAGTGCTGCTTCTTATCAGACACTTCTTGGTTTTTATTTACACCGAAGTGTTCTTTCCTATATTCAGTGTTCAGCTTTTTCAGCTGTCATCTCGTGGATTTTTGATGTCTTTTTCCAGTGTAACCAAACCACTTTGAATTTTAAGTCTTGTCCTCAAGAGTGCTTACTATCATTCTGGATGGGTGTCCTTGAGAAGCTGTTCACCTTCTGCCTTGCTCATGAAAGATGGTACAAAAGAACTCTACATGCAGATGCTATGGGCAAGATGCATCCCACCTAGATTTGGACTATATGCATCTGTAACCAAGCTCAGTGCCATGTGTTGCCCTTGCATTTGACTGTGAAAGTCCCATTCCCTCTTCTAGGTGTCGGCATTGAGATGACCTTTAGGGGAGCCAGGACACCTAGCCTGTTAGCAGGTATAGTTGGCCAAACTCGCTAAAGTGT
The DNA here is from genome assembly GCA_002631895.1 of Agapornis roseicollis. Lineage (NCBI taxonomy): Eukaryota > Metazoa > Chordata > Aves > Psittaciformes > Psittacidae > Agapornis > Agapornis roseicollis. The sequence goes on from NDXB01016139.1 coordinate 24,657, forward strand.
TCAGTGCTGCTTCCTTTATCTGGGGCCTTCTGAGTACCAGTGATGACTGTGGAAGGATTTTGATTAGGATGTCCTAATTAGGAATTAGGGAGTTCTAATGAGGGATTAAAGAGCTATTAGGGAGTAGGAAAATGGACTGAACTGTTCCATCTCAACACTTAGGCTGTTATGGTTATTCATGACTTAAAATTGCTATTTATCCCTTAAGAGGATTTTAGCTTTAGCTTTTCCCTAGGCTGAATATTCTTGAGCCAGGGAAAAGAGGTGGGAAGGTATAACTCGAAGTGTGGTACAGCTAGCATGCATATTGATAGGCAACCCTCTGGAAACGAATCCAGGGTTGGAATCTGATCACTTATAATTTCCTTGGGATATTTCATAATACCTTTAAGGTCAGTGAGAAGTGGAAAGTATATGGTAAGATATTAGCCTGGAGCTCTGAGTATCTCCTGCATCAGATATAGAGCCCCTTTTTTCACAATTTACTGAAATTAAGAGATAATGTCACTGTAATATACTGTTGTCAGAGGATATTGGCTTCCTGCAGCTACAGATCTGCAAAGTCATTTCTAGGAAAATTAAATGTCAAGCAAAATGCAGATATTTATTATCCAAGCAAAAGCCTCTGATTTTCTGATAACATTCTCTTACCATGATCTCAGAGAATAACTTGTTGATGTGCCTCCAGTCATTTTGGTTCTTGCTTTCTGCAGAGGAAAACTGAGAAATATTTTCAAAAGTTAACAAATAAATTATACTAATATTTGTTAAAACTCAGGGATGAATGACTGGCACCCCGTAATAATTAACATTAACACAGTGACATTGTATGCTTTTAAATCTGGTAGTACTAAAAATCCCAGTAGAAATCAAGATGCAAGGAAAGGACTCAGCAGATTTTCCAAGCTCCAAACCTGTGACATCATTCAAGCCACAGATTGTTCAGCAGCTTTCTAACTGTCACTGGTAGAGATGATCCCCTTTTTTCACTAAACATTCCAAAAATAGAGATATGCAAGGACCTCATAGACATCTTCTGAGAATTTGCTTTTGTTTCTGGGACAGTGAAGGATTACTCCCAAAATCACATTCTTGTACATTGTCTAGACTACCTTCATGCACAGTGTTCCCCAAGGGTAGTTAAATTACATATGAAAGCTGATGACATCATTTTCTCAATAGGCAATCTAAATTTTCCCCTGCTCAAATTTACCCCAGTACTATTCCTCATGCTATATCTACACCAAATAGTTCCTCAGCTCTCAAGTGCTCCCTATAGTTATCTGATGCTTATTCTCAGACTCTGTAGCTTTATGAGAGGGCCAGTCTTGCCCTTTAGCAGCTGTTAACATAATCTATCATTGCATTTCAGTCCTTCGCTCTTTCTGTGGGGTTTCTCTGATTTGCTCATGTGCTTTCTGATAAAATGGTGCCCAAATGCAATTATTTTGAGAAAAGTCCTCTGCAGCACCTAGGTCCTAGTGTGAAGCCCACAGACCAGGGCCTGACCAAGGTCTATGCTAAGAGATGGCAGCTGCAGTCATCCACTAGAAACAACTGAAAATGGCCTGGCATGTTTTGTCCTCGGCCCCCTATTAAAAGAGAAGGAAGGGAGTGGGCACCAAACATCGCGTTAGCCTTGCTATACAGCAGCTCTCCTTTACTATAGGATATTGATACCTTTACTCAATCAATTTCAGCTTCCTGAGAAAAGCAAAGCAGCTAGAATGAGGCCAATGCTGTATTGCCTTTCATTCATCCTGACCCTTCACCTCATGGACAATCATGAGTCACAAGGACACTTGGCTAGATCTGTTGTCACAACATTGCCCAAAATGGTGTCCTTAGAGACACTCATACCCTTATCACTCACAACTAGGCTAGAATTTGTGTCCTGGATCGCACTGAAATGTTCTGTGGTAACAAAGAAGTAAAACGTGCAAGTACCTCTGCTCCCTTAAGCCTCCCATCTCTTTTTCTCCTTTGGACACATGCCAGCTGTTGGACATCCTTGTTGTGTCTGAGTTTGCAAAGGTTGCTGGTTTGTTCATTTGGATTTATATGCTGGTCTATGTCAAGGTCAGGTTCAATAGCTCTTCACTCTAAACCACAGATTGTTCTGGCTTGCAGGGAGCATTGCACTAGAAAGAGAGCCTTGATTTCTCACAGTCCATACATCCCATCCTTTACAGTCCAAGGAAAACATATTTGGTGCTCATGAGAAAGAAGAGCTAGCATCAGTGCTCTCCTACTAGTTCTGGTGTTCCCAAATAAAGCAGGCAGCGTGAACTGACTGGCACATGATGCACCTAGATTTCACACTAACAAATATCAGTGCACATCTGTCAACAGTAGGTCCTATTCACTCATATTGTTGTATTTTTTAAGTTACTACTGTATTACCCTGTTTCCCCTCCCCTTTTGATACCATATCTGCCTGCAATATTCCCCCCAAATCTACAGATTGCCACTGCTTATCATTCAAATCATTCCCAAGACCGACTGCTGTCATGTTACATACATGAAAGGACTTCATAATACATTTGTCTGAAAACAGAATCATAGCTCCATGAAAAAAGAAAAAAACAAAACCAACCAAACCAAACCAGCACATTCATTTTCATGGGGTTTTTTTCTCCCTCAAACTCAAATCTCAGTAACACACTGGAAATAGTAATTGCCAAGGTTCCTAAACTGAAATGTATTCCCTGAGATCCCTGGCCAGCTGCTTTTGTGGCAGGCTATTACAAGGCCAAGGACTCTTGAAACCCTGGCAGCAGCTTTTTGAACATGATATAATTCATGATGATTTCCCTGCTGCTCACCCCTGTAAAACTGGGAGCCTGAGCAGGTCTCACTGTTAGACAGTGGCAAAAGGGATAAAAAATAACAGCCTTGCAACAGCAGACAAAAAGGGACAGAGTCCAAATCCATCTGTGTCCAGCCCTTTTCAATTATGAGATGGCTGGTAATAGACACTCAGGGTAGAAGAGTGCACTGGACTCCACAGCCCTTACACACAGCAGATCACCTTGTACCCTATGACTAATGTAAGAACTACGCAAGTAACCACAATCCACAACACCTGTTAATACATATAGCATAATTGCTATAAAAAAAGTGCAGGAGAGGTTTAGGACATCAGCGATGTTCTGGACTAGCACTAACCCAGATTATTTAGAGAAAAGTGAAAATTTCTCCTTGAAAATGATATATACAAGAAGACACCAGAAAATCCTTTCTGTTCTCTGTAACTGATCAGTTGAAGCCCTGAAAGATGAGATGAATCACAATAAAATTATAATGTAATGAACAGTTTAAAATTGACTGAAAATGCCATCAGGTAAGGAATTTGGGCAGAGGATTCATTCCAGCTAACTTCAGATACCTACAGCTGGCTCTCTAGATTCCCTGTATAGCCATGGAGAGAAAGAGGCACTTCAGAGCCTAACTCATCTGACCTATTTCAAATGCCTATCTTAGGATGAGATGAATTGAATTTTACAAGTGTCTATTTCTCCCTATTGACTATAGAGGCTAGAAAACTAGTTCAGATATGCATGCCTGCATTGCAGACATCTATATTTGGACAGATGAGTCTCACTGCCACAGACCTGTATCACAAGCTTCAGTGTCTACTGCCAGCAACATCCTTATACTGCCACACTCTCCCTTCCCTAAAACTTACCCACCCTTCTAGCAGTAGGTTTGGGGGTTGCCAGGATCCCCAGCTCCATAACAACCAATGCTGTTAGACTCCAGCAACCCAAACATCTCGGAAACTTGAGCTTCTGTGGTTTCTTACCAGCTGCCTGGGAAGATAAAATGGTTCCAGGCACTCCCACAGGCACTGGCTCCCAAGCTTTGAGGCATCTGAGTTGGGAACATGTCACACTCATGGGAGCTAATGAGGAGGAAAGGCCTGGGAGAAGCTTACCAGAATTCCTTCTTTTCACAAACAGTTTTGATTTTCAATATTCTACTGCTGATGAAAATGTCCTGTCCAGCTCAGTCAGTCATTCATTAAACAAAGATGCAGTGGCTGAAGATAATGACCTGTGACACAGATCTAATCAGTAATGCCAGAACAACCTTTCTTGTTATTACCCTTGATATTTCTCTTCCTTTTCCTGCCTTTTGCTTGTTCCTGCCCCTCACTCCTGTAGTGGGAGATGCAACCCTCCTTTAATTCATCCCCCATTTCAACAGACACCGGGTTTAAGCACTTGACTTACAGCATCTCTAGTTTTCACTGTACAGCTTGTTGCACTATTTAAACACTTGAGATAACAAACATTAATTTTTGCTATTCAGGAATGAAGTTTTTGGAAGATTGCCCAGTTCAGCCACTAATTCCATTATATCTGTTGGTGGGTGGCGTGATTGGCAGCTTAAAGGTAATGTGCCTTCTATGTGTGAAAAATACTTTGTGTGACTAGACTTTGACTTGCTAGTTAAGAGATAATGATGGCTCCAGACAGCTATGTGCATGCAGCATTTGAGAGAGCTTTCATGACTGAACTGTGCTTATTCCAGCACCTAAAACACCCATCAGTGAAGTGAGATGCTAATGAGTTCAGCACTTAGCACTGTCCCACACACTATGGTGTGACTTTCTCCTACACCACAGCATCTACCATTGCTAGAATCCCTACTGAGGGACTATGTAACATGGATGCCTGTGGTAAATGTGGTCCGGTTTCCACAAGAGGTCCTCCAGGCCTGCCAGACCTTTCTCCTTCATTCTCAGACACAGGATGGACAAGAAGTGAAGCTACTCTCCTAGCTTTGGGGATACTACAAAACTACAGGTGTTGGTGCACAGCCCTTCACAAGCTAACTTTATTCCCACTCTGACCTTGCCAGAAAGAGTGACTGAAAAACAACAGAGGTAGCACCATTGCTTTCTTCCAAAGTAAATAAATCTCTGCATCACAGCAGGGCTTATTAATCTAGTCACAGTATATTCTAACCACAGCATCTTCTAACCACAGCTACCTGTCTTCTATTGGACTATACTCACATCTTTATTGAACCTGAGCCTGACTTCTTGACAAGTAGAGGCACCGCCATGTCTGTGTTACACTCCGGTCATTATAAAGATGATTCTGCATTGACTCTAGCGTGAAGGATTGCCCTGTTCTGACAGTTCCTTTGCAAATGGAGTCACCTGGCTGTTTGTGGCCATGAAGAGACTTGTCACAACAGATTACAGAGCTACTTTAAGGTTTCTCAGCAGAATTAAGCAAAACCATTTTTTGCTGTCCCAAAGATGTTCTTGCCAAAGGAAAAGGGGTTGAAGGGAAGGGAAAGCTTTAGAACTGCACCGCTGAGGCATGAAGGGCTAAGAACAGCAAGTGCTGATGCAGGAGGCAACATCTGTACTGGTGGTGTTGCCTGGCATGCATAGCTAATGGGGCCGGCAGCAACCAAGCACTCACCTACATTCCCAGGAGCCCAGCACCAACAGAACAGACAGGGTAGACCTGATGGGTTGGTCACGTCCTAATGTTTCAGTATAGGCAGCTTGGCCCTTTAAAGGGAACCTGCTAATCTCCCACTTGACAGCACTGCATACTGCAGCCAGTAGCCACTCTAAACAGGAGCTAGCTACAGTTCCCTTTGATAATGTTTCTAGACCCTTTTCTTTGCGAGGATCGAAACTGGGGAAGAATATTCCTCTGCAGGTCTCAGCCTCCCCTGCACTCTTTCACATGGTAACCAAGATGCAGTGCATCACTGGGATATGAGTCAACAACCCTGAGGACCTTTGGTCAGTAAATAAGTAAATGGAGAAAAAAAAAAAAGAAAGTGCTTAATCATGTTACAAGGAATTTGTTGTGCTATGCTTTCTACTGGCAAATGCTTAGCCATTTGATCACACCAATGGCCTTATCTGTATACTCAAAGGTTCATTTAATAATAGTTTAGGAAAGACTAGAGCAGAATTGAGAGAAAAAATTCATGAAAATGAATTGAAGCCTTCATCAAAAATGTTGCCTGTTTCTCAACTACTCCTGGTTTAAAGTCAGTTTTCCTTACCCTAAATAAGATGGTAAGTGGATCAGCTAATTTTCATGCTGACATCAAGTAATGGCTTGAATTTGGCTTCAGTTGACAGCAGGACTGACCATTTTGCAGTCTAACAATACATTTGGTAAGAATTTGATCGATCTAACTCATGTGTCATCTTCTAGTGCTTTATCTGTAGCCAAATTCCACCTCTTCCAACTCTGCCTCTGTTAAGTTCATCAGACTGCACCAACTCCGCTGAACAATACATTTGCTTGATCTCTGAAAGTTAAAAGGTCAGAGAATGGGTACAGGATGGAGTCTGAATGAATGCTGTCCTGTGATGGACATTGTTTAATGGCAAGTGACTCTGGCCCAGATCTGTAGGCTCCTCATTGAGTTTTTTACCACCTCTTTTAAAAGGCAATTGTAACCTACAGATATTCACCAAGGCAACTGAACCATTTCACAGCATCCAGAGATACCTGCTGAATTCATGTCATGCTGCTCCATAAATCTATATTCAGCAGTTATTAACAATGTGAGCAACTGCCAGAATTCACTTCAATCACTACTTGGTAAGGCAATAATCTGTAAGAATTACACTCTCCATAAACTGGTTAGATGCAGTTGAGATCCATAAACCCACCTGGGAGGTTTCTCTGACTTCCCCGAAGCTGATGCTCATCTGCCATTTAACCCCATTCCAATTGCTGAGTTTGGTGAAGCTTAACTACAGGCAGCTGCCTATGTGCTGAGCTAACCTCAAATCTAAGTTGCTCCACAAAGCTGCAGATTGAGCCACTAGTCCATTGGCCAAGCAGGTTTTTCCCTCCTGTGTGTCATGAGCCTGCCTAAAATAAATGTCCATCTGAGAAGAAGATGTTCTCCTGCTTTGAACAAACCTACCTGTTTGAATGTTCAGCTGGATGCCAGACATTCAATGGAAACACTATTTTTTTCACCTGAGTTGCTGCTGGGACTTTAATCTCTGTTTCTCACAAACTGGTGCCAACATCTGGGCCAGAAAAGAGATGCTGATTTTGTGAAAAAATATTGAATCATTTATATGTAATTGAAGAGTTTTACAGGGAAGAGCAAGAGAATCCTCTTCCTGGATCCTCTTGCTAAGCCTTGCCTCTAAAAAATGGGGCACGTGGACTAAGACCTGAACCCAGCAGAAACCGAAGGGTTTTCCTTGGTCAGTGCTCTCACCATTGTTCACTGGCTAATGAAGAAGGTGTATAATGGTGCTCTTCTTTCTTATTTCAAGCGCAAAAATGAGCACAGACTATAACTCTGGGAAAGAGAACATGGCTGAGAACCCCTATTTGGATAGTATGTCCCTCCCCTCAGCCATTTATAAATCCACATCTTTTACCTTTCTCTCTGAATTTCATTCCTGGCTGGCCAAGGCAACTTCCTCCTCAGTTGGTTTCTTAAAGTCCCTTTCCCAAAGACACAGCTTGCTGCAGGGAGGTTTGTACAGGAACACAAGTACTTAAGAAGGGGAGTTGCAATTACAATAGCTAGTGCCTTGAGGACTGGGCCATGTGTTTCAAGTGTAGCAAAGTAACACAGGTTTCACAATGTTTGCCCCTAATCCTCGTTTAGCCCCGTATACACCTCTCCTATAAATCTACCAAAATTAAGAAAGTCATTTAGGGGACAGAAATTTGAAAGCTTCTCTACGCTGCAGCCAACCTACTGACATACTTTGTATTCGAGACTGAAATAGAAATCTTCCAAGCATTGCTGATGAGTCCTACTGCATTTCCCTATAGGCCAGACCTTCCTATCCCCACAGTATCATGGTATTCCACCTCTTTCTCTGCTGGTTCTGACTGAAGACAGGAATAGAGCAATATGAGAAAATGATGCTTAATTGAAGACAGCTTGACAGAATCATTCAAAGTATTGGAAGCAAATTATTCGGGGTTTAGGTCAAAATCTAGACTGTTCATAATTTTACTTAAACTGATTAACCTATATAGCCATGAAAAATAATGAGAAGAGACAAATCCACCCACTACAAGGCAGGAAATACTCGAGTCATTTAGCAGTTACTCTAATCTGTTCTTAAAAGTCTCCAGTGTGGGAGCTGCTGCCATCTCCCCACACAATCTGTTCTCACGCCTTTCCATCTTCACCACTGGCAGGTTTTTTTCCAATGCCTGGCCTGAACCTCACTGGTGAATAAACTGTAGAGGAAAATTACATTCTTTTCCAGCAGGATCTGCCTCATTTGTGCCTCCTCAGCTTTCTCCTATATGATTTTCCCATATCCAATTTTAATTTGGCCCAAAGGCTGGCAATGACCAGAATGTGTTGAGACTTTCCACAGCCAATTGACTTACTCCCTTTTCTCTTTCAATGTCTCCAGGTGACCCTCCTGCTATACGACTCAACCAGGATGAGGCAGCTGCTTTCCAAGTCTGTTGTGATTGATGATGATGATGACGATGAATATCCCTGGAGGCAGAATGCTCACAAGTACTACATCCATCTAACCCTCAGCCTTTTCCTCTTTCTTTGGTTCATTCTTGGGAACTACTGGGTTTTTTCTGTGTACCTGCCAAACTTCATCCCACCTTTCCATCAGCCTCAGGATTACTGTGACAAAACCCTGTACATTTTTGCTGTTGGTGTTCTTGTAATTAGCCATACTGTTCTCTTTCTCCTTATCTTTTGTAGCTGCTGCATATATTGTTTTTCCAGGCAAAGATACTCTTCTGAGGAAGACTAAATGCCACACAAATAAAGCCCCAGATGCTTGGGAAAGAGTGTATAACAAAGAATAGGCAATAATTCACTCTTGTGTACATCTTTGTTGTACTATATGTATGTACGATAGCAGTCAACTGCAAGAGGAAATTGTAAAATACAGTGCCATCTGGGAAAAGCTATGCTGGAATTCAGCATAGTTGATGTAAAATTGCTGCTATAGATAGCAGGGTGCAGTCCTGCTGACTTCTACATCCCTTTTTTAACTCTTGCATAGTCTATCTGGAGCAAGCTCTTGCAGATGGAAAACTCCTCTAAAACCCAGTCCCCTAATGTTGTTTCAGCATAGCACATCTTTGCCTATAAAAGCAGCCACGTTGTCCTTTTCATATGGATCTGAACAACTCTGTAGCCTTGTTGAGGTATGTTACTGTTCCTGTATCACAAATGAGGGAGCAGAGACAAAAAAATAAAGGGCTGTATTCAGATGACCTTGCATAGTACATGGACTTTGACAGCAACTCAGATGCTCACTACAGAGCTACTGTTAGACCAGTCAGGAAGTAGCCATGAGAGAAGTATGATCATGTATATAAGGCAGCCTAAATATGGCCCCCAGGTATCTTCTGAACTTGGATTTTAAAGCATTTATATCTACCTTTGATGTTAAAACAGATAGTCTGAATATATCCATATATATTCAAAACATCCAAACTAAGCCAGGGCCACAATACCAATATCTTTGGCAGAACAATATATGCTCAGCATTCTCCAAACTGGGGAGACTGCTCTTCTCCATTTTTTGTATAGCAGTAATTTGTCAGTACCATGCCAATGCAAAGGTGGTTGTCAAACCATTGTGGCCACTTCCACAGAAAAACTGATGATGTTATGTAGGTGTTTTAAATATAAAATATAATAAAAAATACGCGGGCAGGGATGCAAGAATTTCAAGTGGATGTGTTCACTAAAGCAGTGCTACAGTGGTGTGAGTTAGTACATTTGATTTGTTCACCTTGGTGCTGTACATATGGAAATCTATACTTAATAGACAGATGTAATACAAACAGCTTTTAAGTCAGCAGCAGTATCAGTTTTAAAAGCACCAGCATGCAGAGAGACAACTGTTCTGTGGCACGTAATGGAACAAGCCTGTAACTGGTCCTGGAGGATTGCTTCTTCATGTATTGATGAATGCTGTGTAAAAGTGCTCTTTCTGCTCTTGCTTTTATGCACTTTTGTTACTATGGTCAAAGCAGAGAGGGTCCCCTCTATACAAGCACAAGGGTGGCCCCAGGACAGCAGGAGGATGCATGTTTCGGGTACCTTTTCTGTTAAAACCCACACTGCTGAAACCCACTTTTTAGAGAAACCTTAGAAGAGTTACAGGATGTCTGTGGAAGGGTGGGAGCTGTAAAAGAACCTCAATAATATGCTACAGCTGAAAAGGCTCTGACCAACCATCCTTCCTGGAACTGAGGCTGAACAGATCTGTGGAAACCACCTGTCTTCAACCATGAACATTTAATCAGGGGCTATTGGATAGGTAACTAAGGATGCATTCTGTCCATATGGATTTTAGTTCAGACTCTGGCTTTCAGAATTGTTTATTTCCAGAAAACCTGTCTTAGAATGAAGGTAAGATAAAAGGTGAAATAACTCTGACAAGAGAGCAGCATCAGTGTAGCATTCACCTCCGCAGCAGCCATTTGAGAGAAGTCACAGTCAGGCTGTCCCTGATCAGAAATCCATGGGATGGGAATTACTAACACTGCTGGCTGACTTAGGCCATGCACAGTTGTATGTAGGGAGACATGACCAATGGAAATATTTCCTTTTATTCAAACTACAACAGCCTCAAATTGTATTTGGGAGAAATCACAGGCTAGTTTTCCCAAGAGTCATAACTCCATCCATCACTCAAATGCAACAAAGAGCTGCTTATCATTACACGTGAACTTTACCCAAAAGCTTGGAATTGGCATAAAAAAGAAAATTATACTGAGTTGATACTGCAGAAGAAATTTAACAAGGAAGCAGCTACACACACTCCATCCATAGGACTCCCTGCCTAATGCAACAACTCCCTGTTGTTGCAAAATGCCGTTAGAATCACTCTTGATCACAAAGAATTAAGGGCTCATACTCCTGATTAAGCCTCAATTGATTCCGGTGTCACTGCTATGCAGTGACCTTACAGCAAGTGATAATGTGTGCTCTCCTACCTGAGCAAGCACAAGGTCATTTTAGTTCAGCCCTGATGAGGTAGAAGCTGAGTCACATTCCCTTGTGTTTTCTTTGAGTATAGTCACAGCAGTTCAGCAGATGTGTAATGATTCGTCAAATTTCAGCCACACAACAGTAAGCCCAATGCCTGTGCCTCATGCGTGGGAAACTAAAACTGACTGACTCTCTGCAATCTGCCATGGAGACTTACTTCCTTAGGTGTGACAACCCAGTGCATTCACTGACATCTTGGGAGTGTGCTGCTAAATCACAGTGCTAGTGATCAGTTCCTGCTTGGCACAAACACAGAATGATAGCGGAAGTATTAACAAAGCAAAAGGCATTTGTGAAATACTTTGAAGGTATCAAAACTAAACAAAAAGCTCTGTTAGAACTAGGAGAGGAAAATTCTGAATTGATAGTATTTATTTGTGTACATCAATAAACTATGGCACATGTGAGCTTGAACATCAACACCTCCAGAAGTGCTGGAACCATCAGTTCTGTATCCAGCAAGGTCTGAGCATGCCTTCTGCACTTTGATTGCTACCACCTCCTTCAGCAGGCTAGAATCATGCAGGCGTAGAGCAAGGACAGCTGGTTTTGGATATAGGATTAAACACAACTGAGTCATAGTGACTAAGTTACCGTGCTGCCATCAGCAGCATGCTTTCTCTTTAGTTGCTCAAATGGCTAAATAATGCACTCAACTTAAACCCAAATGAAAGTAATTAAATTGCAGGCACTTCCTCTCACTTTGGGCTAATCTAGGAAATGTACATGGGCACCAGCACTTTAACTTGTGAGTGGCAGCTTTTTAAATTGCCACAAACTGATGGTGTCCCAGACAGATGCTCAGTCCCTGGAGAAGTGGGCACATTTCCTCAGAAAACAGCTCTGGGGGAATTATGACATTGCAGCCCAAAAGTCAAATGGCTGAAAATACAATCTACACCTTGGTATAAATGTTTCCTATATTGCCGGTAGACTAAATTACAAATTGAAAATGTTCATTTTTTCCCCAAAGTAATATAAATGCCTTCTGAAAACTGGACAAAATACACCCTTCAGCTAAATATTATGAACTCAGAAATGTGTTGACTACCATGCAGGAAAACAGCTCTAACTGCTCCAGTTAAGTCCTCTCCCCATCTTGAGGAAAAAAGGTCTATTTCTAGGTTTTAAAGTGAAAAAGAACCCAACATTATTTCAATGGACTAGATAGCCTGCTCACTGCTAGCTGTGGGCACTACAGGAATCTAGTAGTGTAAAGACACGAAGATATTTCTGCATGCAAATACAGATTCTAGACATACATGCATCATAAATGCAATGGTAGCAGCCATGAAATAAATCACACTTATCACAGTTTATTGCCCACAGTATATTTCTCCTCCCATTACTCCACCTTCTTTAGCAATGGGCAAAATATTCCAAAGCAACAGGGAGCAGCTTACCAGAGCTATTTTAAAAGCTGCAGCCAGACAGGCAAATGTTTTTTTCCTTCATTCCAAATGTTGAACACAGACAGCTCCTGCCTGCTGACTCAAAGGGAGGGAAGATGAGCATCAGACATCACAGACCTCATCTCCCCTGGAGTAGAAACAGGAACACGCTGTTGCTGATCTCCCTCACACAGCACTGTCTCTGAGCTTGATGAGGTCCCAAGACATCAGACTTTAAAGCTACAAGTGACTGCACAGAGAAAAAACCAAGAAGCAGAGCTATTCCTAGTTTATAGCAAGAGCTGTTCTGAATGTCTCAGACCCTGCAATGTGAACAGTTGGTGTAAATGAGCCTAAATGCTTTGACTTTACAGGCAAAGGGCTATGAAGATTAAACTGTTGGTACATTGTACAACATTCTAAACCAGATCAATTTCTGTAAATTACCTCAAACCTCATCTCTGATTATTCATTTTCCCCAGACTCTAGTTGATAGGGCCTTTACATCACAACGACAACCAATGTATATTCTACATATAATATAGAAAGGACTGTTGCATCATGACTTCAGTTTGAAATGGCAGCTTCTTGGCTTACATTTCTTGAGGTTCCTGTTCTCTACTGGAGTACAGGAAAGCCCCACAGGTCCTAGTCATAAGAAGAAAAAGAAAACATCTTTAGAATGTTTAATATTTGAGGGAAATAAAAAAAGCTGAAAATGCTGTCTGATATTGCATAGCACAAGAAAACTGCTAAAAAGAGAAGATTTCTGACAACATTGTATGAAGTTCTGAGAAATCACAGAAACATGTTTGCAACAGTGAATTTTAACCAAATGTCTCATTTGAATAAAAATGCACGGAGGAAGATATTGACCTCTGTAAGTGCATGAGCCCATGTGCTTGGACTTTAAAAATGACGGTACTTCACATTTGCCAGTCATGCTAATCATAATCAACCCTGCTGCAATTTCACTGAGATGAATAGTTATATCAGAGGCTAATTTCACCCATGGATTTGAATCTAAGCCATACTGACTCTCCTGTACAATCATTAATACTAACGCAAATCTGGACACCTTTCCCTGCTGCAATATAGCAGCTCAAATGTGAGAGACGCTCTGAGATGCAGACTGTGGGCTTACACAGTTTTTTTAACTATTTTTAACAAGGCCCTCTTGATGCCAATGTGAGTCAGGTACCTGCACATCTCATGGATTTGATTCTCAGTCCTTTGGGAAAAAAGAATTTAGCTTTTCAGTATCAATAAGAAATGAGTACACAGGGTGCAAATGGTGAAGAACAAAAATCCGCCATGCACACTTATCCACAGGTTGATATAGACAACACCTTTTTATTATCATTGCTTATTTTTTGCTCTTTGTATTTCTGCTCTACTTCTGCCTGGATTTTACATTACTAGTTCATAAATTCTGCTTATTTTCAGAATGTATCAGAAAAAGAAAGAGTTGCTTCACTGCTTTTAGTTTTAAAAAATATGTCCAACAACAGATGAAACAAGACTTAATTAACCAGTCTGGTGGTTAGGGGAGAGTTTGCCCCCATAGCCTTACTTTAATAAGTTTTACATATCTCTGTGGGTTCTGTTACTACAGCATGTTGGTTTTTCACAGACACAAAACTTCAGTCCATTCCTTTGGCATTTGAACACAATGTACAGCAACCATATAAGCTGAGGTGTGTCTCTTACCCTCCTTGTAGTTATCTCCTGGTGGATACATACAGATCGTATCTGCAGTTTGGTAACAATTGTGCTAGAATAATCAATGCTAATAAGCTGTAAGATTTGCAGAAGAATAGGCAAAATAAGATTAAAAAAATGGAGTATAGCAGAACTCACCGAGTCAATAAACCCAAGTGTAACCCTGTCCAACAGCTGGTAGTAAGAACAGCAAAACCCAGCAGCAGCGCAGTAACAAAAGAAATAGGCAGCTGAAGAAAATATTAGTACAGATAACTGCATTACTGTCACAGCCCAGCAACAAACATGTATGCACTGAAGCATGTTGCCTACTGTAAGGACATGAAGATTATTTTTCAGTCATGGGAATAATAAAATTGATCTTTTATTGACTAAATATTTTCTAAGATGAAAATCAACTATAAAACTAGTATTTTGAAAACAGTTATATACTAAAGCATACAGAAACCATTTGATACATTGAACATTAAATAGGTTAACAGCAGGTTTAGCTTTGGGAGGACACTCGGCAGCTCATCTTCTTGCCAGGATATGCCTGTCCCTGGGAGGCCCTGCAGGATCTCAGAGACCAGGGCCATCAGCATTTGATGGAGGAAACATTCTGTTAAGTCCAAGCAAGCCATTCTTTTTACTGGCCCTTTAATGAAAAGGAGTGATTGAGTTGAGCTGATGACATACTGCCACATTTGTTTCTCAAGAACAAAAAGCTATTTGGTCTGGGGAAAGCCTGACTGTTCATTGGAAACAACACTGCTGATGACAGTGGTTGGCAGATGTAGTGATGACTTGGGTGTAAAAGCACACAACAAAGAAAATACCCTACTGTTCATAAAGACACCACACACGGCACAACTTTGACCCCTCTCTGTGGTCAGGATGAGCAGCTTCTGCTTCTCTCACCCTGCTCCTAGCAGAAACATTTCAGGCATGTCCCTGGGACCTCAGGGCCTGGATTTTCCTCTTCAACGGCTCGCCAAACTCTCTGCTTCAGCCACGGAAAGGATGAGTGCCGATTGCCTCTCCCCAGCCTGCTGACAGCTCTTAATTGCTACTGCAGTAACTGGGGCAGCACTAGCTTCTAAAGCTGGAGGTTTCAAGTGTTTTGCACCCAGAGCTGAGGCCAGCATGGCAAATGCAGGGCTGGGAGCGGCTCTGACAGCAACAGTGACTTGCACGTGGTTGCCGCTTCCTTTGGAAACCTGGCCACCATCATAGACACTGAGCTTTCCTGCAGACCTGGCCCTTAAATCCTGTTCCCACTGCAATCAGTGGTGATGTTCTGATTGATTTAATGGGGGCAGGCACAGAGACTTAATTAGAAAATTGGTAACTGCAAGGAAAGGAGAGAATGCACAACAGCCTGCCAGCTCTCTGGTAGGAGGCAAGCAAAGGAACCAGTTGTCCTTAGGACAGAGATCTTAGCCTCTAGTCTCTCTTAAATAAAAGATAATGAAAGAGATTGGCAAGATGGCCTTGAAGCTGCACTTAAACATCTTGTATAATATATAATTGCCTTTCAGCTCAAGTACTCTACTTTTTTTGATCTGTCCCCTGGGAAGAAAATATGAAACACACTGAAACACACAGCCCTTAACAGCAATCAGTATTTTCAACTTCTGTGCTGGAAGGCAATTAAAACTTCACTTAAAACTCCTTGCTCTTTGACAGGTACAAAGATGGATCCAGTCTAAGGTGTGTTTTTCATGTTAGTTCAGCTGGGGGTCAAAAAGGGATTTTTCATCAGCTCTTGTATCTTAAGAAAATACTGATTCTCTATTCATTACTGTAAGAAAAATCATAATACCTGAAGGCTCCCACTCACAACACTCTGGACTTTAGATTTGCCTTGAGGATTATCTGCATTGATGGACAACCTGCATAACAGACTTCGGGGCTATTTTTGCACTGGTAAATGCATCTACCCGAATGCAAGATCACCAATGCAAAGTCAAGCTGTGCAGTCTCATCCATAGTGCTTGGAAAGCAATGATCCCTTGGGCAAACTATCCCCCCAAGAATCTTTGAGCTTCTTTTGGACAGAACCATCTGTTTAATACTTAAGAGAGCCTAGGCATCAACGTTCGTTTGCCTACTATAGGCAATAAGAGGATTGCAATCTGGAAATATGCTGTGAGTTATTTGATAGCATAGATACACCTGGAGTGTTATAGTCCTCAAGGGGAACAGTTAACTTCAGTATGTTTTATCAGAGCTGGACACTGGGTTGTGTTTAGCCAGAGTGAAGCCATTTTGTTCTGTGCTCAGATGAGGGAAATGCCAGGAGCTCAACAGAGCTGTGGCTCTCTTGATCCAGCTCCTTCCATAGGGAAGCCAGGCTACACATATATGTCAGTTGCTGGCTGTGGTAACTATCTGAGATTTTGGCTTCCAGTCCATGTGAATTCCTTGTTCAAAAGAATCCCTGCCATTCAGAGCAGTGTCCTATCAGAGCAAGTGTCCTATCATAAGCAAGTAATAATCATGAAAGAAAACAAAAGTTGTAAGTTTCCAGATTTCCAAAGCTCCAGGATGGATTCTCACCCAGCTAACAGGGTGTATCAGTGGAGGATTCAGTACAAAAGGCAATGTGCAGCCAAAACTCTTGATGTAGGCAGAAATTTTGCCTGTGACAGTATTGTGAGGCAGTCCCACAAAACTACATCTTAACTTCCTCCTGCACACAAGCCATACTGCCTCATCCCTGTTATGGCTGGGTTAGCAGAGAGCACTCGCACAAACTCTACAGTTTCCTGTCTCTGGAACAATACAAAAGCAAAACACCACAGGGGGTGAAAAGAGGTTGCAGAAACATCTAGGTGTTAGGGCAGTCTGCAACAGCTTGCTTTTGATGTGGCTCTGTTCAGAGAGTGCTGTGATGATTCCTTTCTGGGGGCAAGCTTAGGCCCTCATTATGGAAAAAGCAAGTGTTTCTAAGCAGAAATCTCTCAACTGAGTGTGTTCAGGGATTGTTGCACTCTGGCAATGGCATCATTTCTTTGTGTTTGCAAAATCTCCTGAAAATGGCATTTGTTGGAAGGGTACGGCTAAAATCACGGTAGTGGTGCTACACTATTTATGTAATGTTCTCAGAGAAAATTGTGTATTTACCTGGGTGATGCTGGTTCCCAACCCTACATTCAGATGTCTTCCTAACAATCTTATCTTCTCTAACATTAATAAAAGTAATATGGTGTAACTGGCCATTACTGCTTAACCCCCCCAATATTATGAGCTGCTCTAATGTATTTTTATGTTTGACTCATGGCCAGCTTCTGCCATGCATACTCATTGGTTAGCACTTTAGGGATGCACTAACACCTTACTGATTACAGACTAAATGGTTTAGCCTGCAAGGAATTCTGTGTCTTCATATACCTCATTTACTTTCAGAAGTGAGCAGACTGCAGGGATGTACCCCCAGTTTAAGAGAAAAAGACTGAAATGACAAACTTGCTCGTACTAAGCCACAGTCTCCTCGATAAAGAAATGTAGAAATGTAATAAAGGGTAAATGTAGAAATGACAAGGGAATAAAGCACAACCTGGCTTATTGCATTTATTCACAGGAACTTCCACAGGATTTTTATTCTGTATGGGGCTTGCTAATGTTTTCTCAAGCTAAAACCACATTTCCTGTAAGGAATGCAGCTAATTCTGTGGCATAAACAACCGTAGAACATTGTTGTTCTCCTAACAGCACACTGAGATGCACCGAGGGTTACAAAGCCCAAGGTGAGACATTCTCTAACTAGCATGGAAATGTGAGGCAGCAGTGCAGTTTTCTGCTTGGATACTCACAGCAGCAGACATGCCCACAGAATTATCTGGGTTTTCTCTGCTGTGTGTTTTCCCTGAGCCAGGGTTTGAGGAAAGTAACCAGACAGACTTGAACAGGCTGTGAGGGAATAGGAGAAGCTGAAGGGCTAGCAGGGCAAGGGACTGAAAATGGGAAGAGGGAATATTATCTCAGCCTGTATGCAGCACTCACACAAGCTGAACATCTGCTCTGTTCATAGTGAGTGTGATTATCTAACATCATTATAGCAGCCTAGGCTGTACAGTTTAGGTTGCTAATTGCATGTTGTAGATGATGATCACAAAACTATTTCCATAAAGCTCCTATAGCCCACAGTTATATACTTACAGACATTATAGAATGTACTGTAGTTCAGGCTGCCATTCATTTTCCATTATAGCATATAACATTCTGCCCCTCATACTATTTCCAAGCTGTTCCTTTCTGGGCCAGAAGTCTCCATGTCAAGCATCAGAACCAAGATGAATTGTTTGGGAACACTTCAGTCAGAAACTCCAAGAACAAAATCAGCTTAAAGTGACTCAGGCTGCTGGTTTTAAATAAATTCTTTCAACTGTTTTAATAAAAACAAGCATTTTCAGGTGTCATGCAAAGGTGACATTTAGCTGTATGGTCTCTGAATGGAAGAAAATATCACTGCAAAAATGCGTGTCTGTGCCCTCTGGAAACTGATTTCTCACAGAATATCCGACACCTGTGGACAGTGCTGAGTTCAAAAGGTTTAACTTCATAGTGGGAAGTACCTTTTGTGTGAGCTTAGTACTCACACAGCATGCTGAGAAAGTGGAAGACTTTAGTACGAGGCCTTTGCCAGCATGAAGAGATTTAGAGAAAAGAAATATCAGGCTAATGTACAGGGTCAAAAAGGACAAATATTCTCATTCCTCCCCTATCCATGCTACTGAAACCTGCCAACTTTAGCTCTTGAGAACTTAGGGCTCCCAAAGTAGCTTCTCTGCATGTTGCCCTGCATACCATGTAAAATACCTGAATTTATCCAGTTTGCGTACTGGTTTTTTTAAATGCATAGTCCTTTAAACATAACTGTACCTACAATGACAATTTCTCATGGCTAATATGGGCTGTCCAGATGTGCATCTCTAAGTGATCCTCTTGGGTTTTGTAGCTCCAACATACATACCAGAGGAATTTAAACAACATTTTAAATTTCACTCTCTCTAATGCAATAGCCCTTTCCTACTGGCATACTTTACCCCATTAGTAAGAGCCAGGAATTTAACAGGTTTATTTGTTACATAAAATGGTACTTGGTGTGGCATGACACGATTGGTTATGTTTCTGCGAGATCATCCCTTTGACAGCTCTCCAGAGCAGAGGGTGCAGGCCTAGGTCCTGTAGTACTGCTCCTCATTCCAAAACCATGATACCCCATTTCCTGCCCTGGCTTGGTTGACAGCAGCATCTGCTCCCAGCAGAAGCCATGGAAAACTCTCCTTCCTTCCTTCCCTCCTTCCCCCCTTCCTCCCTCAACCATCACCTTCACCAGGCACAGCAGTCTTCAGCATGTTAGGGCTAATGCAGCCAGGGGTTGAATGCCAGGCTGGCTGGAGGCACTCAGGCTGAGTGGTTAACAGCAGCCCCTTTCTTTGCTGGTGAATGAAGAAGGAAATGGAAGGGATAAGAGACACCAACCCACAGACCGCTATGGGGGATGAAGGAGGCACAACTCCCTGCACAGACACACACCACCTTCCCTCACACCGTCCCTTGCTGATAAGCCCAGACAGCAATAGCGGCGGGGGGCGGGCAGCGCTGGTCCGGTCCGGTCCGGGCGCCTTACGTAAGGGCAGAAGAGCGGCCAGTACCTCTGTGGTCCTGGTACCGCAACGCCCTGTGGTTCGTGAAGGGCGTGCGGGAGTGCACGAGGTACAGGCGGCGGCTCCCCCGGGCAGCGATGGGGCGGGTGCTGCGGCCGGGCGAAGGCGTTTCTGTGCGTCCCCGGGCGTTTAACCGCTTCTAGGTGACTTGGTGTTTTAGGTGCTCTTAATCAAAGCGTGCCGAGCCCTACCAGAGTGGATTGGTCTCAACGCTTTAGCTTTGAGATCCCACAGCCCTTATGAGCGTCGACCTTCGGGCTGTGGCTTGTGGCAGGCAAACACCTTCAGTGGTTACTGTGTTGCTCCTTGGTGTCCCTGGCACTATACATGACCTGTCCCACGGGTATGGAGGGTAACAGGGAGAGGGGAGGTGTTTCACATATGCTGAGCTGCGAGGGGAGGTGCTTTTCTGTCCTTCTCTGGGTTTCTTTGGAAGTGCTCTTGTTTCTCATAGGTAACTTATTTACTCAGGACCAGCTATGAGTCAGCTTCAAAGCACTTCAGCCCAGCTGAGGTGGAGGCAATCTGGCTGGAAGGTCCTTTCTAGTCACTGGTGCAAAGAGTGGCATTGGTAGGGCCATAGCCAAAGAGACAGCAAGGGGAGGTGGGCCAGGCTGTAATGATGGGCCTGAAGGGCCATAATGGAGAAGGTGGAAGGAAGTAGGTTTGGCCTTTCAGTGAAAACACAAAGACACGATTCCCTGGGATGAGGGGTCAGGTGTGTTATTTTAGGGCTGTTAGCATGGGTTAGAGGTTTAAGCATGAGCAGTGCAATGAAAACTAGAATAATGAAACCAAATCAGTGGAAAGGATCTGCAAAGTGTTTCTCAAGTGTGTGTTTACTGAAACTGTGTTATAGTGGCATCTAAGGATGCTGGTGGTGGATCAAGGCCCACTCTAAGACTGATTCTGTACAAGCAGCAGCTTGGATAAATTTGGGCTCTTCTGAAGAACTTACAAATGTACCTTATGATGAAAGAAAACAATTGGCTGTGCCAAGATGAGGTTGAAGAGTATGGAAGAAACAACATAGTTGTGCTCGATCATGATGATAATCTGCAGTTTGTGCACTTTAACCGATTATATGCAACCATATTTTGTTGCTCACTGTAACCAAGGAGATGGTATGACCTGGAACTAGCTACTGTTGAAGGGTAAAACTAATCTCTTTCAGAGTTGACATAATAATTCCTGTTGTGAAAGAGCGATAGGAGTTTTGGCATGTAGAATAAAAAGGAGGAGCCTGTGGTTTTTGCTCTCTTTGCATGTCTAGGTTTCATAACTATATTGTGAAGGAAAGTCATGACTCAATTAAATTAAACTAATTCAAAATTATTAGCACCAAAGAGCCTTTGGGTTGAAGATCCCCATCAGTGCCAGGATGTGATTGATTTTCAGGTTTCCAATACTGCTATTATCTGTAATAGACTTATGCAATTATTGCTTTGTCTTGTGACTGGATGTGCCTCCCATGTTTTGCAAGCTCTCAGGCTGACTGGATCTGTGTAGGTTTTGGTCACCATGTCTCATGTCAGGACTCAAAGAATATCTGTGGGCACAGATTGGTTGTCTGATACCTTTTGTGGGTGTTGCTGTACATATAAAGCTAAAATGACTTAAAAATATGTTCCTGATCCTGTCCTTGTACATGTTGCTCTGAAACTCAGCATCAGTTTTTGGGTCTCCGTCTTCTCATTGAATCTCTTCAAGTACATCATGACAAGAATATAAGGAATTCTGATTCAGCAGAAGAATGACCAAGCTATGCTGGCTTTACCTTCAAGCACTGCATATCTCTGTAAATAATGACATCTTGATGACGATTTTTTTTAGTTCAACTTTTCTCTGAATTGGTGTCTCATGGTATTGCAGATTTGGGCTCTCTTGTATGTCTGTGAACTGCATTTCCAGTTTGATGCAGTCTTCTCCCAACCACCATGACAATTCCCACTGGAATGGGTTGCCCAGGGAAGCTATGAATGCTCCATCCCTGGTGATGTTCAAGGCCAGGTTGGACAGAGCCTTGTGTGGCAAGGTTTAGTGTGAGGTGTCTCTGCTTACGGCAGGGAGGTTGGAACTAGATGATCTTAAGATCCTTTCCAACCCTAACTATTCTATGAGAATGTTTCTGATCAGCTTGAAGGCCAGATTCCATGTGTTTGATTTGTACCTGCATGCATAACTTGTGCTGTGCCCTGTCATTTGGGAGGTATTTCTAAAACACCTGTAAACACACATCCTGAACTGCTGTGAGGTCTGTAATTAAAGCCCTACTTTGCAATGAAGCTTGCAGTCACTGTGAGAACATCCAAAGAAGCGAGCATTGGACCCTGCACCTTCTGGTTGCCTCTCTTTTCTCTCACTCATGAAATCTGTTTTCCCTTGAATAAAGACAGTCTTTCATTCTGATCTGTATATATTCAGTGCCTGTCTGTTCATGGTCCCTTCCATGTATGGGGTATGTGTAACACAAACATTTGTTAGGGTTATCTGTATGGTTATCCCAAATCTGGGAATTTCCCACCACTGCCTGCAGTCGTGCACTTGGTAAAAGTAACCCAGCTAACTCTGTCAGTGCAGTGGAGAGCTGGAGAGCTTCAGAAGAATCTTGAGGTTTGTTGCTTGTATCAGCTGCATGCCCAGTTGTGGTGGGTTAACCATGGCCAGGTGCTCACCAAAGCTACTCTATCACTGCCCTCCTCCACTGACAGGGGATTAAAAAATACAATGAAAGGGTCATGGGCTGAAATAAGGACAGGGAGAGATCACTCAGCAATTACCATCATTGGCAAAACAGACTTGACTTGAGGAAATGAGTTTAATTTATTACCAATCAAATTGGAGTAGGATAATGAGAAAAAAAAAACAAATATCAAAAGCACACACACACACCCCAGTCCCAGTCTTCATTCTGTTTCTGAGTTCTCTAACTCTTCCCCCAGCTTCACAGGGGGATGGGGAATGGTGGTTGTAGTCAGTTCATCATATGTTGTCTCTGCTGCTTCTTTCCACCTCACACCCTTCCATGCTCCAGTCCCTCCCACAGGATACCGTCCTTCATGAACTCCAACATGAGTTCTTCCCACAGGCTGCAGTTGTTCATAAACAGCTCCAGTGTGGGTCCCCAGCAGGGCCACACGTTGTGCAGCAAACCTCCATGGGACAACAGGTCCTGCCAAAGAAAAAGTATTCCCCACCCCAAACGCAAAATATCATCATAACATTGGACAGAAGTGAACAACATACACAGGCAATCCACCTCTCGTTCCTTCACCACAGATGATCTTAAGCTCCTTTTCAACCCTAACTATTCTATGGTTCTATGTTTTGACTGTTATCTCTCCCAGTTACTATCCTTGAAATTCCTCAAGCTGCACATTGGGCACCAAACAGGACTGTGTGGGGTTGACCTTGGCTGGACATCTGGTGCCCACCGAGTAGCTCTATCACTCCCCCCCCCTCCCCTACAAGGTGGGGAGAAAATAAAAGCACAACCCTGTGAGGCCTACTATGGGGAGAAATAATTCCATCTCATCAGAAAGCAGAAATCTCACAGCTTTCCTGTTATATCCACTGCTGGTGTCCTAAACTGTTCATTTGAAGTCTGTGGACAGATCTCACTGGTATTTTTGGTGTGTCTTCTCTGTCTGATGGTACAGCTGGAACTGTGCTTTTTAGGGTGAATTTGTTCCTGAGAATGGCCCAAGGCTGATGGACCCAGGACTGCTATGGGCTGCTATGGCTCTAACCAGCTCCCTGCTTCCAGTTCATCAGCAGGAGACATGGGAGCCCTGAGAAATCCGCAGACCTAAGCTTCAGCAGCATTGCTGAAAAGCCACCGCTCAGCTCTTGGCAGCAGAGGAATGGCACTCTCAACTGCGCAGAGCTCAGGAACGTTCTGCTGCTGGGAAGCTCCCATGGTATTGTAGCGACCACCTGACCAGTATTGCCACTGCTGCTAGCAGGCTGTAGGCTTCCCGCAATCTGGAACTCAATCATGAAAGGCTTTTTGTTTCATTTGGTTTGTGTCAAAAACTAACCCCAAAGAAGGGCTGCAAATTGCACATCGCTGCCTGGCCCTCCCTTCTTGCTGATGGGCACAGCTGTGTTTCTGGTCGGAATCCACCAGGTGGCACGGTTCAGCTGGTTTGCAGAAGTAAGGAAGGAGCTGAGGTCTTTTGAGAGAAGTAGTGACAGAGACAATCAACTTGGTGAGTTGTTTGTCAGTCTGTTGTTTACTCTTAGAAAGGCTGTTAATATTAAGGACTTCTGAGGCCTTGAGGTGTTCTGTTTCATCATTTTGCTCTTTTGTTTATAATAGTATTTTCATATGGACATGGAAACATCTAGTAGTTTATCATCCATGTGGTTTGAAGTGATTTAATTTCACTGGGTGATGTTTTCTGTCATTAATAACATCACCATCAGCATGCTATTTTATTTAATTTTTGTTGTCAATAGGTTCTGTGATGTCTTACTGTGTGGCTGAGGCTTTCCAAAGTTAATGCATTACAACACTCTTACAACAGTATCTATGAGTCTGCAACATTGGAGTTGAAGGTTTTATGTGAAGTCCTGTGTATGATCCTAGTTCCATGTTCTACGTACTTTTCCATCTCCTTTTCTTATATATCACTTCCTTACCTCCTCCCTTGTTTTAGATATTTTTACTTTCATGTATATCACTGTACATTATACCCCTATAGCTGTCATTGCTGCTTTTGCTATTTATTCAGGAGGGTGTACTTATGGACAAGTGCAGTTGCTGCCTTTCTATCTTGATACACTGGTTTTGGCTGGGACAGAATTAATTTTCTTCATAACAGCTCCTATGGTGCTGTGGTTTGGATTTGTGACCAAAGCAATGCTGAGAACCCATGTGTCCTGGGTTCAGCAGTAGCAGCCATTTTTCTCCTTCTTAGTAGCTGGTGCAGTGCTGTGGTTTCGACTTTCAGCCTGGGAACAGTGCTGATAACACCGATGTTTTTAGTTCTTCCTCAGTAATGTTTACTCTGACCAAGGACTTTCTGAGTCTCATGCTCTGCCAAGGAGGAGGGGAAGCTGGGAGGAAGCAGAGACAGGACACCCGACCCAAACTGACCAAAGAGGTATTCCATACCACAGCACGTCATGCCCAGGATGTAGAACTAGGGGTAGTTACCTGGAAGGGCTAGATCACTGCTCGGGTTGGGCTGGGTATCGGTTGGCAGGTGGTGAGAGGTTGTATTCTCTTCCCTTGTTATTTCCCTCATCATTATTATTATTGGTGGTAGCAGCAGTGGTTTGTGTTATACCTTAGTTACTGGACTGCTCTTATCTCAACCTGTGAGAGTTACATTCCTTCGATTCTGCTCCCCATCCCTCTGCGACCGGTGGGAGGAAAGGGCAGGGAGTGAGAGAGCAAGCTGCGTGGCTGAGTTGCTGGATGGGCTTAAACCACAACAGCATGGTTTAGTTATTGTTGAACAGTGGCTGCACAGCATCAAGGACTTTTCTGCTCTTCACCCCACCCATCCAGCAAGTGGATTAGGGATGGACAAGAAGCTGGGAGGTGACATAGACAGGACAGCTCACCCCAACTGACCAAAGGGCTATCTCAGACCATGTGATGTGCTCAGCAATAGTAGCTGAGGGAAGAAGGAGGAAGGGGGAACATTCACAGTTATGGTGTTTGGCTTTCCAAATCACTGTTGCATATGGTGAAGCTCAGCTTTCCTGGGGATTGCTGAACACCTGCCTGACAATGAAAATTAGTAATTGAATTCCTTATTTTGCATTGTTTGCACACAAGCCTCTGCTTCACTTCTTGAACTGTCTTTATCTGAACCCACAAGTTTTGTCTGTTTTACCCTTCTGATTCTCTCCCCCATCCCACTGGAAGGGGAGAGACTGAGTGGTTGTATGGGGCTTAACTGCCTACCAACGTTAACCCACAACACTTGCATGGAGAGCTGTCATCATTTTAGGTAGTGACTTGGCTCTTGAACACAGTATTTTGATTCCAGTAATAGTATTTTGAGTGGATCAAAAATTCTGAAGACTTTTTATGGTTAGAGATACCATATTGACTAAATTTCTGCTCATTGGTTTCAGCCCCCTAGTGTGACACAACCAGCATTACACTTCAGTTCTTTAATGAAGGTGAATTAGATCAGTCCTTAAGTAGAAATAAATACTTTCCAGCTGTCTGTAACTGTGTAATCCCATAGCTACAGTAAGACTGGTGATTATCTGCATTATCTCGTTTTCTAGCTGCAGTCAGGTAGCCTGGGAAGAGGGGTAAGTCTGACCTCTGAAGATTCCTTCATGTTCTGTTTTCTGTCATTTGGTGAAATAAAACTTGAGGCCAATAATTTTCTTCCCTAAAAGCAGCAAAATTACCATGTTTCCACTTTTTGGTAGGCTGCAAACCTGTAGTTTCTCTAGTTGTGAAAGAGTATGATGGCACTGCAGAACTTGTTCGTGACCCTGGGCACAGGGCATTTTTATAGGAAGCATTCAGTGGAGTGTTAGACAAGCTGTACAATGAGTCCACAAGAGCATCCTTCTTCATAAGTGCTTATTTGGAAGCAATACAGGGTGATAATAAAAAGCTTTTTCTGCAGCTTGACAAGCTGTATGCAGACTCAACTTGCTCTCCCTGATCATCTGGGCAGAGATCCTGTTGTAGTATACACCAAAGATTTTTTTTCCATCTTCCACAGCAGCGCATGTAGAAGTTCAGTGCTATATTGGAGTTATTTGGCATGCACTGGGAACTAGAAAGTTCTCCTAATATGTTAAAGTAGATCTAGTCATTGAAATTAGGTCTTATTTTGAAAAAAGCTTTGCTACCATGACTTTCATAGCGAGCAGGCCTGAACCAGTATGATAAGTGTGATTTTCTGAACCAGGCAGATAAGTGTTGATTTACATCCTTTTCACTCTCTGAAATCACTTGTAATATTGAACATTTGCCCAGAAAACTTCAGCTTTTCTGTACCAGTATATAATGGTGGTAACTTTAAAACTAGAAAGCTCTTGGAGATGTCCTGAATTAGAAACAGCGGAGCAGCTTTTGGACAGAAATGAACATTACGAGGAGAAAATTCTGGCCTAACTCAAATAAGGAGCTCAAATCCAATGGTTTGAGAAGAAAAATCATGCAGTCTTTATCTTCAGGCAAGCAGAATTACAGGCAGGGAATAATGACTTACAATTTTCTCAGCTTCTTCTCTTACCTCATTTGCTTGTATAATGAGTATTTAAAGAAGCAACTTGGAAAGACAGGAGGCCCTTTAATGATTATTTGTTGTTTTGCATGGGAACACATCCTCTGCATAATTATTTTAAAACTGCCTTTTCCTGGGATACGTCATAGGACTATCTGTGGAGAGCCTTTGAGGCTAAGTGCTATCTAAGAGAAGAGTAGGAGTTGACATGCCTTTTGTGTGCTGATAAATACCACTGTGCTGGTACTGGGTAGAATACAAATCTGCAAAAAGCAAGAGAATTGCCTTAACACACAGTAAAAGGGTTTTGATGTTTGGAGAGAGGAAATATTTCTAGCTTTAGTGGTTTAGAAAATTATAACTTTGCTCTGTGTCAAGCTTTTCAATTTCTTTTTTTTATTCTATTGCCTCCACATTCCTTTCCAAAGTAGTTAAAAGCACTGCAAGGCTGTTGTGACATGAGGTGGCTAACAGGGACTTAGCAGTTGATGCAGCATGAAAGAGTGTGCAGAAGGCGCCCAACACTATGAGGCAGCTGGAGTGGGCGCCTGAAAGGGTGCTTTTCCTGCCATGGTTGGAGTAACTGCCCCTGGCAATGTGGAATCCTGGCCCAAACAGAGCTCCAGAGGAATGATGTGGCAGATGCTGGGCAGCAGGGAGTGACTGGTGCTTCTTCCTGAGCCTGGGGCAGAGCATGATGGTGGCCTCATCTGCTGGGTTCTGCTGCCATCAAAGTGTAAGGCTGCCAGGTGAAGTGGCAGCAGGAGATGAGCAGGCTTCATAGCCATAAGGAACAGAAACAGGAGATTGACAGGATCTTTACAGAGAGTAGAAGAGCACAAACCCCACATTGCATGGAAGGAGTGACAGATAGAAGCTATGCTTATGTAAGTGGTGGTTTGAGACTCCCAAGATGAGGAGGAAAGGAAGCTTGCGACTGCTGGCAACAGAAGGCAGGTTCATTCTCTGCCTGCAGATGTGCATTTATAAGATAGGTATGGTGCCTTGGTAACAGATGAGGAAGAACAAGTTCTGTCAGGGTAGGTGTTGGAGACAGATGAGCCTGAACCACTGGTTGTCAGCACTGGGAGGAAGTGGTGGGTGATTATGGCTGGAGGCTCTCTCCTGTGGGGGATGGAGTCTTGGCTTGATGTCTTGGGCTGTTTGTCTCTTTCTGGGCAGTCAGATCTAGGGTCTGATGAGGCTTCTCTGGACCTGAGACTAGGACCCCTTCTTTCCCAACATGGGCATCCATGTCATTGTAAGGGGTGACCTTAAGTTCATCAAGAGTGCTTAGAGAGAATGAAGGGCATTAAAGCCCAAGTAGTGCTCTCCTGAGTCCTTCAAGTGAAAGAGAAGGGCTTGGGCAGGAGCAAACACAGCCTGCAGATTAACATCTGAGTATGCTGGTGGTGTCACTTTGGCCTTTGTCATTTTGTCTTTAGCCTTTATGACCTCTTTGATGTTCTCTGAGAAAGGAGCCTTCCTGAGCAGCGGTGACAAAGTGGAGCAGAAGTATCTTTGGCAACCAGCTTAGGTTTGCCTTTGAGCAGGGCTTTAAACTGTTTTCACTGAGGGATGGTGACCAAACTCACAAGAGTAGTGGAATCATGGGGAAAGTGAGTACGTTTCTAGCACTTGACAGCACAATGGAGGAGACTCTCATAGTTTTCCTGTGAAAGTAACATGACTGAAGCCCATCTCAGGCACATGAATATGCATAGCATAGGAAACACAGGAATCCATGCATAGTTGCAGAGCTGTGATCTCACTGCAATTAGAGAGATATGGTTGCCATGGAATGGTTGCATACAGACCTTTTTAGAAAGGCAAGCTGGGAGCACAAGGAGGAGGAGTTGCGCTCAATGCAAAGGAGTGGCTTGAATGCATGGAGCTTTGCTCTGAAATGTATGGGCCAGTTGAGAGTTTATGGGTAAGGCACAGAGATCAGATCAATGTGGATGATGTCATGGTGGGTGCCTACTGCAGACTTCCTGGTGAAGTGGATGGAGCCTTATTTAGAGGTCTAGGGAAGGCCTGTGATCACAGGTCCTGATACTCAGGAAGCACTTGAACCACCCTAATACCTGTGGCAAAACAGAAAAGCATAAACAGTCCAGGAGATTTCTGGAGAGCATCAAGGACAATGTTTTGATATGAGTGTTTAACAAGACAGCTAGAGGTGATCTCTGCTGGGCAGGCTTCAATAGCTGGTGGAAGTGCCCATGGGAATTTAAGATCGAGACAGGCAAGAAGGATGAGCAGTAATTTAGTTTTTGGGTTTAGGAAAGCAAACTGTGTCTTTTTTTTTAATGGACCTGGTTGGCAGGATCCCATGGAGGCAGCCATGGAGAGAAAAAGGACTTGGGAAAAAGGTGGTTATCATCAAGGAAAATCTCCTCAAAGCAGGAGGTGCTTCCTGTTACCCAGAAAAAGGGAAACCACTCATCTCCATTAAAGGCAAGCAGGATTTAGGGCAGTACAGGCTGGTCAGCTTCACCTTGCTCTCCAGAAAAACTATGGAGCAAATCCCCATGGAACACAGGAACGTGACTGAGAACAAAAGTTTTGATTTATCAAAGGCAAACCTGTCCTGACCATACTGGTCTCCGCCATTGGTGAGGTGACTCTGACTATGGACAAGAGGAGAGCAGTGCTTGCCACTTCTCCTTCACCTTGCCAAGGCTTTTACAAGTCTGCTGTAATATCCTTGTAGCCATTTTGGAGAGATGTGATTTGAACTGGTGGATGACAAGCTGGGTGGAAAACTATGTGGAACATAAGGCTCAGAAAGTGGCAATCAGCAGTACAGAGCTGATCTGTTAACAATATTTTAGTGTCATCCCTGATGAGTCAATGCAGGAGCAAAAGCTGTTGAATGTCTCTTAACAACTTGGGCGATGGAGTGAAGCACAGTACTTGCCAGAATGTAGATGATCTTGGATCAGGGAGGAAGCTGGAGAGCTGGGCTGCTGCTCAGAGGGATTTGACAGGTGAGGAACTGGACTGATGTGAACCTCATGAAGTTCACCAGGAGCAGATGCACAGGCCTGCCCTGGGATGAAGTAACCTTATAGAGCACTACAGGCTGGGACAGGCTGACTGGAGAGCAGCTTTGCAGAGAAGGACATAGTGTTGTGTGCGCTGGGGCAAGGGAGGCTAACCACACCTCAGGCTTTGTTAAAATGACTGTGGCCAGCAGACTGGCTTCCTCTCCATTAAGCCTTTGTGAGACCACAGCAGGAGTCCTGTGCCCAGTCTGGGGTTCCCCAGAACGAGGAAGTCATTGATGCCCTGGAGTAAGTCCAACTGCCAGGGTGACTAGAGATATGGATGTGTGATGAGGGAGAAGAGGCTGAGAGGGCTGGTTTTGGTCAGTGTTAAGAGAAGGTTGAGATGTGTCTTGCTATAGTCTACAGGTGTGAGATTGGACAGTGTAGAGAAGGCATTTTCATGCTTCCCCTGGAGGTCTGCAGTGAAAGGACAAGAGGCAGCAGGCACATATTGTAACAGGGAAATATTCTGACTAGATAATAGGATTTGATTGTTTGTTTGTTTGTTTTCCCACGAGGATGGTCAAACACTGGAGGAACATGACCATGCATATTTTAAGGACTGGAATTAGAATTCCCAGTTGTTCATGTTAACCTAAGTGTTTTACTTGTGTTCTGGAGATCAGATTTTTTCATACTGTTTGAATACCTTTTTGCCTAGAGAGATCTTAACAGTGAAGGGTCCCTTCACTGTCCCTGTTGGCTGTAACATTTTTTTTTTGCTACTCTGGAACATTTTCTTGCGTATTCTGGATATATCTGACCCCAAGGAAATCTGGAAGTTTGCTGAAATATTCAAAATTGAACATAAATGAGATGCGTGGGTAAGTTTGCATACTTCAGTCCTCTGTCTGTCTTTGGAGTGCGTAGCCTATGTCCAACAGGTAGCTTGCATTTCACAATTTGGCCCGCAGTTCTCTGTTTAATTTGCTCTAAATGTGTTTGTGTTAGTCTCCTTGTCTGTTTACAGAATCACAGAATCACTAGGTTGGAAGGGACCTCTAAGATCATCAAGTCCAACCCATGCCCTACACCTCCACTAAACCATGTCATCAAGTTCTATATCCAGTCTCTTTTTAAACACATCCAGGGATGGTGACTCCACCACCTCTCTTCCATTCTCAATTTACTCCTGTCCATTCTCAATTCGCATACAGAGAAATGCTACAAAAAAGGGAGAAAGGCAATAATTTTTTAGCTGCGTATTTTGAAGTTCTTAGCAGACATTTTCNGTCCATTCTCAATTTACTCCTGTCCATTCTCAATTCGCATACAGAGAAATGCTACAAAAAAGGGAGAAAGGCAATAATTTTTTAGCTGCGTATTTTGAAGTTCTTAGCAGACATTTTCTGTTAGACCTCCATTACTGTTGTTAAGTTTTATACTCAACCTTTTTTTTTGTCTTGCTTCCTTAAGTCTTATTTACTTTGGAAACTAGCATCTTAGATACGTCTTTTCTTAGCTGATATGGTACATACAGCTTACTTTTTTTTGCAAGTCTGACTGCATTAAAGGGGCAATTAATTCAAATATAAAGGCACAGATTAATTTTCTTGAGCTAACTTTCTTCTGTTTCTTGTTGTCAGAATTTAAGGTGAATTTTATTCTGCCATCAAATTTCCCCTGTCTGCAGAAGTACAAAACTTTCTACCTTGCAAAATGTATTCATCTGAAGTTAGTTTAACCCTTCTGTGGGTCTTTCAGACAGAAATCCAGCAATGTGCAAAGGCACAGTTCTTCAAGAAGCAGAGTGAAACAAACATTTTGGTTTAGTTTTAAACATGGAGGAAATAAATTGTTGAGGAGCTGTGCTAGTGCATCACTTGAATTAGATTTTATCACACAAGCAGAATTATCAAGTTCTTTTCCAGCTATGAATCAGCCCTACTAGGGAGATGCAGCTGCACAGAGGAAGCTGAATAATGATTATAGTGAACTAGGGGAATTCCTGTGTTATCTTTGATCAATGCTACATGTAGATCTCCTTTGTTCATTTGTGTATCACTTACTGCATGACTGTATGAGAAGGCAAGGAGGTGATCGCATATTTGAGCAGATAAGGTAAAACAGGTAAGTTATCCTCTTGTTCAGCTTCTGCAGAGTTCAGGCAGGGGCTGGGTTGTTTCCTCAGCCTGTCTCTCTCTAGGCAGCAATAAGGATTAACTTTGAAGCTTTTAGAATCAAGAGGGACTTGGCTGAACTGGAACAGGCTGTCTGTGCAAGAGAAAACTTCTATGCATGCAGGTCAGACACACATAAAGGACCAATGCTGTCAACGGTATAGGAGTTTTCAAAGTCAGAGATAGGGTAATAAACCATATCTGCTAGAGTCTTAGTAGGAGAAAGCTGCATGGAGAAACACCTCCCAGAGTAGATGCTGTGTTACGTAATTTTCATAAGAACTAGGTACCTTTGGGCATGCTTTACTTTGGAGAAGTTATTTCTGTACCGGTAACTAACCATGGTTATAGGTTCCCAGAGAAAAACTTGGCTAAATTAGATATGGCTGATATATCAGTTGGCTGTAAACTAGAATGTGGGCTGAGAGAACAAACTAAATTATTCTCTCTCCCTTTTTCCCCAGAAAAGCTAAAGCCTGAAGGGTGACATGGGCTCAAGATCCTGGTTTGAAAATCAGTAGTTGCCCCTCATCAGCAGCATGGAAGCAGTAAATCATGACTGCTTGATTTCTGCAGAAATAAGATGGAATAATGTGATTTTTTTCTTTTTCGTATCTTCACATGCAATGTGCTCCTTCCATCTTTCTTTTGCTGTTGTTTTTTTTCCTATCTGGGTCTTAGCTCTGGTCAAGTAAAGGAGTGTATCGGTTGTAATTATCTAAGAATATAAGACTCTGAACTATAACATGTTTTAAATGCAGGGCATAGTCTTTGAATTCTGTATCTGATTCACATTCACATAAGCTGTAGAACTGCACATCTGAAATGCTAAGGAGCTTTTAAACCAAGTCTATGAATATTTTCCTGTTGGCTAACTTGTTTGTCTGTTTTCAAGCATAATGGATGTTAGAGTTCAGTTTTAATTGGTCATCTGACTTGTGAAACATACTTTATATCCTGACCTTTTCTTGGATGTATATGAGTTAGGTGGATGCGTAAGTCCTCAGGTAGATGAGTATGTTCAAAACAAATCCTGGTTAGATTAGAAGGTGAACTTCCCTGAGTGTGAAATACCACTGAGTGACTGAGGACAGCTCACTGAAATAGAAGGGGCAGAGTCCTCTCTGGTGTTGTCAGAATATGCAAATGGGTGAAGGTCATGAAAATGCAAAGTGCATGTTGACAGTTCAGGCTCTGTACAGTTTGTCTAATATTCAAGTTCAAACTGCATCGAGCAGGCAGCTGCATCTGTGCTGGTGCCTAACACGCTTAAAATGGGGCTCAGACACAAACACCACATGGCTTGTTGTGGTTCTGTTTCTGCCGTCACATAAAATGTCTTACCTTTTATCCTTGCTAAATCCCCAAGAATTGTTGCTCTGGTTGCTGGAGCTCAGTGAAGGTGTAGAGAGCACAATAGCTGTGCAGCACTTACACTGCAATGTGGGAGCACTTGCGAGACATGTATCTGAAATAGCATGTTGCTGGTTGAATCACACCATCAGTATGAAACTGAGCGACTGTCTTGGGGTAATGTGGGCACACTTCCTGGGGAGCAGGATTTATACGTGTACCCTTTATTTAGCATGTTGTTGCTCTTACATTTCCTCCCATAAGCTGGCCTTGTACTCAGGAGCTGGGCAGCAATCATTTCTTCTGGTGAGACTTACAGACTTCTGAGCCAACACTCCCTTTTTTTTAAGTTTAATTTAATTTATTTTAATTTTCCTTATTTTATTAAAACTCCCAACAAAGACTTTCCAAACTGGCAATATTCAGTCCTTTGGAAAAGAACTGTCAGCATTGGTAGGCAAGTTCAGCAAGTTCTGATTGAAGCACTAGACATTTAACTGAAAAAATCCTTGTTTTATAGCCTGCCCCACTTTGCTTTTACTCAACTCATCTTATTGCTTGACACGGAAAAATGGCATATATGTTTGTCCTGGGTTCAGCAGTTGCAGTCAGTTTTTCTTCTCTTTAGTAGCTGTGTTTTGA
>NDXB01016144.1:12785-23201 GCA_002631895.1 Agapornis roseicollis
CATGAGATGGCACATGCATAACCTGGATGAAGCTGGCGAAGCTGTTACTGCAAGAAGGGCAGCAATAGGGAAGGCTGAATTGAGGAATGTAGCCATAGCTCATGCTCACAATGAATTATCACCACAGTTTAGAGCGGATGAGATTAGCTGGTAAGCATTTTGTCCTTACCAGGGTTGAGAATGGGACATGTACATCCCCTGTTGGTCCAGGATTCTGGGTAAATGCTTCTGTTGCTCCGAGCGATTTCCACTTTGCCTGATTTCAGGACCTTCTTCACCTTCACAATAACTTCTGCGTGGGTCCCTTTGTCATGAGCCGACAGGATTCTTGCTTTTATCACTGCCAGAAAGAATACCAGGCTAGAGACCAACAGTAAAGTCTGGTTTATGCTGCTAAAAGGTGAAACTTTAACACCTTGAAAGAAGACATGAAAAAAATCACTGCAGCTGTAGTGCAGTGCTTGCGCACTTCAGTCATGGTTCCTCTAAATAAAGGTGGAGAAGAAAAGCTACATTTTTCTATTGAAGTAGTTAACTGGTCCCTTCAGTATGTTATTTAGCAACGACTTTTTAATGGGCTGATGACAGATGCTTGAAAATCATAGAAAAGCCCTTGTATGTGCACATAGGAAGGATGGGAAAAGCAGATCAGCAGGTAACAGCCTGGTTTTAAGTGCACTGATTCCAGGCTTTATATTTTGCAGTTAGGAACCTTGTGTTGGGCTTTAACACTGGCCTCTCAAAAACTTCATCCTGTGGGAAGGGACTGTGCTCTGCAGGAAGGAAGTCAGGAAGTTTCCCATCAGACTGCCTGCATGTCACATGGCTGCAATTCCATACAACAAACCAGGAAAAGCATTCTTGTTTCATGGCCCAACATCTGGTTGCTATGATAAATTTCTGTGCCTTTAACTTAGGAGGATCCCATAGCTTTTTGGCAGGGTAATCTCATCTAGATTAGCCCCACAAGCAGGCTACGCTGTGTCAAGGCACAAACACATCAAACCTTTGGATGCTAGAGCTTTCCCCTTTCTTACTTCATATGATGGGATGAACCAGGTGATCATAAAACACACTCTTAAATACATTCTTGGTAAACAAGCGCAGCCATTTGAACCTGCATAACCAGTGCAAAACCAATGGTGGTTTAGATAGAAGGTTTTTATCATTCATTCTTGATGTAGAGTTCCAATTCCANGGACCTTCTTCACCTTCACAATAACTTCTGCGTGGGTCCCTTTGTCATGAGCCGACAGGATTCTTGCTTTTATCACTGCCAGAAAGAGTACCAGGCTAGAGACCAACAGTAAAGTCTGGTTTATGCTGCTAAAAGGTGGAACTTTAACACCTTGAAAGAAGACATGAAAAAAATCACTGCAGCTGTAGTGCAGTGCTTGCGCACTTCAGTCATGGTTCCTCTAAATAAAGGTGGAGAAGAAAAGCTACATTTTTCTATTGAAGTAGTTAACTGGTCCCTTCAGTATGTTATTTAGCAACGACTTTTTAATGGGCTGATGACAGATGCTTGGAAATCATAGAAAAGCCCTTGTATGTGCACATAGGAAGGATGGGAAAAGCAGATCAGCAGGTAACAGCCTGGTTTTAAGTGCACTGATTCCAGGCTTTATATTTTGCAGTTAGGAACCTTGTGTTGGGCTTTAACACTGGCCTCTCAAAAACTTCATCCTGTGGGAAGGGACTGTGCTCTGCAGGAAGGAAGTCAGGAAGTTTCCCATCAGACTGCCTGCATGTCACATGGCTGCAATTCCATACAACAAACCAGGAAAAGCATTCTTGTTTCATGGCCCAACATCTGGTTGCTATGATAAATTTCTGTGCCTTTAACTTAGGAGGATCCCATAGCTTTTTGGCAGGGTAATCTCATCTAGATTAGCCCCACAAGCAGGCTACGCTGTGTCAAGGCACAAACACATCAAACCTTTGGATGCTAGAGCTTTCCCCTTTCTTACTTCATATGATGGGATGAACCAGGTGATCATAAAACACACTCTTAAATACATTCTTGGTAAACAAGCGCAGCCATTTGAACCTGCATAACCAGTGCAAAACCAATGGTGGTTTAGATAGAAGGTTTTTATCATTCATTCTTGATGTAGAGTTCCAATTCCAGCATTCCTGCAGCTGTGGAGAGGGAAGGTGACTGGGTGGAAAGGAGCCTAATTCAGTTCTGATCAGAAGTTGGACATATCAAAAAAGGTAGAAGAAATCCTACCTCTGATTTCCTGCCTTAGCCACTTCTGTCATTTTTCATAGCTATCAGCTAATAACATGCATAGGGAGAACACAGTGAAATTATCATGCCTTGAGGACATGTTACTACTCACTTACCATAAGCGTATTTCATTTGGCAGAAGTCAGAGACACTTCCAAGCACCTTTTCTTTACAAACACACTTCTCTNTTTTTCTATTGAAGTAGTTAACTGGTCCCTTCAGTATGTTATTTAGCAATGACTTTTTAATGGGCTGATGACAGATGCTTGGAAATCATAGAAAAGCCCTTGTATGTGCACATAGGAAGGATGGAAAAAGCAGATCAGCAGGTAACAGCCTGGTTTTAAGTGCACTGATTCCAGGCTTTATATTTTGCAGTTAGGAACCTTGTGTTGGGCTTTAACACTGGCCTCTCAAAAACTTCATCCTGTGGGAAGGGACTGTGCTCTGCAGGAAGGAAGTCAGGAAGTTTCCCATCAGACTGCCTGCATGTCACATGGCTGCAATTCCATACAACAAACCAGGAAAAGCATTCTTGTTTCATGGCCCAACATCTGGTTGCTATGATAAATTTCTGTGCCTTTAACTTAGGAGGATCCCATAGCTTTTTGGCAGGGTAATCTCATCTAGATTAGCCCCACAAGCAGGCTACGCTGTGTCAAGGCACAAACACATCAAACCTTTGGATGCTAGAGCTTTCCCCTTTCTTACTTCATATGATGGGATGAACCAGGTGATCATAAAACACACTCTTAAATACATTCTTGGTAAACAAGCGCAGCCATTTGAACCTGCATAACCAGTGCAAAACCAATGGTGGTTTAGATAGAAGGTTTTTATCATTCATTCTTGATGTAGAGTTCCAATTCCAGCATTCCTGCAGCTGTGGAGAGGGAAGGTGACTGGGTGGAAAGGAGCCTAATTCAGTTCTGATCAGAAGTTGGACATATCAAAAAAGGTAGAAGAAATCCTACCTCTGATTTCCTGCCTTAGCCACTTCTGTCATTTTTCATAGCTATCAGCTAATAACATGCATAGGGAGAACACAGTGAAATTATCATGCCTTGAGGACATGTTACTACTCACTTACCATAAGCGTATTTCATTTGGCAGAAGTCAGAGACACTTCCAAGCACCTTTTCTTTACAAACACACTTCTCTAGCAGCAGAACCGTAGAATGCAGAGGGGTTGAGGAAGAGCCAGGACATGACAGAGAAAAGCAAATGATATTCAGTTAGAAAGTTATATGGATATAGCTCCTATAGCCTGGATGGACATTAAGAGTATGTTTGAGAGTGAGCTCAGTTGTTTGCAAATGGGTTTCCTGTTAGATGATGCAGTGATTGTTCTGGAATCTCATAGGTACTGTGGAGCAAAATGCAACCCTCATGGGGTCTATTGTACAGTTAATAAACTGATATTAATAAAGAGATTTGTAAGAATCAGATCCAGTTGTAAAACAGAGGTATAACCCCAAGAGTGGTGCATTTCAGTGGTGGCTGCCATCATCTTTTTACAAATAGCATTTGAAGTTTAGCAGCAAAAAGAGAGTATTTTTCCACACAACCTTACTTACGACTTTCCAGTTTCCAAACCCAAAGTTGAATAGTAAAGTTGGTTTGGAAAATAACAGTGTTGCAGCCCAAAAGCCAACCATATCCTGGGCTGCATCCAAAGGAGCGTGACCAGCAGGTCCAAGGAGGTGATCCTGCCCCTCTACTCTGCTCTCGTGAGACCTCACCTGGAGCATTGTGTGCAGTTCTGGTGTCCTCAACATCAAAAGGACATGGAGCTGTTGGAACAAGGCCAGAGGAGGCCANTTCTCTGTGAACTCAGAGACACCTGATCAGCAGAAACAATGATAGTGATGAAAAACCACCTTGCAGTGTTGGCTTAGCCGAATGTCCTTTCATTTTCCACTTTTGAATTAAATTCCATGTTTATGGAATAGCCATGACTCTCTAGAGCAAAACCATTCAACACCAGCTAGCAGCTGGAACAAGATGTGCCGTGTTTCTAACTAATGGAGTGAAGGTGACTGAGCTATACAGGAACCAGCAAGTAAATTAGAGATTCAAAATAATGGGAAACCAGGAATAAAAATTAGCTGAATTGTGTGTGTATGTATGCATGTGCATGCATCCCCTACTGCCATGATATCTGAAATGCGGGATATATTGGCAACTATCTTCTTTGCACCCAACACTGTTTGCAGTTGGTAGTCATCGATCACTGTGTTACAGAAGGCCCCAAAAGAATACACCAGGGTATCAATATCTTGATCCCAACAGCGTTTCCCCTAGCAGGAGCTAGAAATGCTTGTAAATTACCATGTAAAAAAGAACTTTTCACCCACACTGAGGATCTGTGCAGGTGTTCGCCCTCCCCACAAAGTCACCAAGCTGGCACGAAGAGTGGAATATGGGAGTTTGCTTTAATGGGGTACTGACTATAAACCAAAACGGAATATGAGCATCATTAAATAAGATCCCCTGCAGGTAGAACAGCTTCATTCTAAACCCACACTTGATTCTCATGTATTCTTGGAGGCCCTTTAGAACAGACTGTAAATTCATGTACACATCTTTATTGAGATTTGAAAGAGAACTGCTCAGTCTTTGTGATGAGATGATTTCTGGAGACATTAAAGGAAGCAGTTGCTACGCTCTTACCTTCTGGAAGCTGACGTTGCAAATTAAACCAAATTCCTTGGTTAAAAAGTGGTTTATTGCATTAATTAAATGGCTTCTGGAGATGCCACAGTGTTGGATACCACTTGAGGTAACAACAAATAAATAGTGAAAGAGGGAAAGCGATGGCAATGGAGGAGGGGAGAAGTCAGAGGAAAGGGGGAGGCAGAAACACTGTTTCTGCGCTGCTGGGGAAAAAGTAGGGGGTTTATTGTGTAAGTATTTGCCTGTCATCCATTCTCATATGAGCTGAGGGGTTTCTGCTGTTCAGCCAGTCTGAAAACAGCAACATATGGCAGGAAAGCAGCTAGTGATGAAGAAAACAAACCAATGGCCTAAGCTGTCGACTGGGACTGCGATCACTCT
The DNA here is from genome assembly GCA_002631895.1 of Agapornis roseicollis. Taxonomy (NCBI): domain Eukaryota; kingdom Metazoa; phylum Chordata; class Aves; order Psittaciformes; family Psittacidae; genus Agapornis; species Agapornis roseicollis. Next base: position 18,076 of record NDXB01016144.1, read on the forward strand.
GCATTAGTATTAGCTTTCTTTAGGTGCTCCATGTTCCAGTCAGACAGTGCTGGATGAAGATAGCAGATACCTCCTGAGAGCATTATAGCCATGGAGTAGGAATGGCAGAAGTAGCCCGTGTACATGCTGCTTCTCTGGAACCCTCTTCAAAGAACAGACTGACTCATAGTTTCTGCTTTATTTGAAGAGGGAATGTGCTCCAATCAGCTTCATTTGATCGTGAGTCCTTCAACAGGGAATGCAGGTCTTAAACTACACTTTCCTCAAAATACTGTGTTAGGGAATGATTTAAGCTACCTCTTAGTGACTATAGGGAAAACTTGAGTTAGAAAGGATGCTCTTGCAGAACAGAACGATTTTTACCTGGAGTGTAGATGTTAGCACTCCTGTGCTTCTGTGGAGGGAAAAATAACCCTTAGGGTGCAATGGGAAGCCAAGCTTCGGTATCTTAACCTGATATAAAGCAGAATGAAAGCACTAAGTGCAATCAAATGCCAGTGGTCTCAAGCACAGTTTGAACAGGCAGGATGCTCTCACAGAGGCAGTAGCTCCCTCATTTGATGCACAGTCCAGTTACCTCCTCCTGCTTCAGCCTTGCAGCTTTTGTAGTGTCACAATCCCAACATTAGAGCAGCTGCTATTTCCTCACATGTTTTGGCTCTTTTCTAGTATTAAGGCTTTTCAGTGGTAATCACTGTGAAACCTTTGTGGTGCTACAGACTAAAGCACTACAGCAAAGAGCAGAATTACTTCAGAGAGTAAGGGTTGAGTTTGGAATCAAGTCTGAGCCAAGTTTAGTTTCTGCAGCAGCCTTAAGCATTGGTGATAGCAGTATACATCATAGAAGACTTTGTCCCAAGAGAAACCATGTGTTAGTGTGTTCCTGTTCAGCAATGGGATAATACTGCCTTTCGGAAAACAACCTGTTCTATTGTCATGATTGCAGTCTGATGTTACAGCAGTCTGAGCTCTTTAAGTATTATTTGATGTGCTGTTTAGTATCATGCCACTGGTAAAGCTGAAACAAATTGCTGCCTTGTAAGTGGGCACTTACAAGGAAAACTACACCCAAGTGCTGAACGCATTGTGTAAGCAGCCTATACACNTGGTGATAGCAGTATACATCATAGAAGACTTTGTCCCAAGAGAAACCATGTGTTAGTGTGTTCCTGTTCAGCAATGGGATAATATTGCCTTTTGGAAAACAACCTGTTCTATTGTCATGATTGCAGTCTGGTGTTACAGCAGTCTGAGCTCTTTAAGTATTATTTGATGTGCTGTTTAGTATCATGCCACTGGTAAAGCTGAAACAAATTGCTGCCTTGTAAGTGGGCACTTAAAGGAAAACTACACCCAAGTGCTGAACGCATTGTGTAAGCAGCCTATACACATTGACACCAGACTCTGACCTGAAGTATGGTAACACTAATCCATATCTTTAGTTTTGCCTTGTGCAATGATTCTCTGGGGGTGTGGAGCCAGGCTGATATTAAGAACTGACTTGTAGCCTATGTACGATGCACTAGTTAATGTTGTATGATAGGGATGTGCCTTTCTGGGGAAAGGAGTCACATCCCAAGTTTCCTACATGTGTGAAAGGAGAAAGGATGGCAAGCCTGCTTCCATCACCTCAGCTAGGAGCATCCCGAATGGAGACACAGGAGCTAACTACACCTTTCACTGCAGTGTTACTAAGAGGCAAAGTTCAGCTCTGCAGCTCCTGAAGCAGAAACTACTTGCATCCAGTTCGGAGAATATCTGATACTTGTTTTCCCAAATGTGCTTTCCAGGGTTTCATCAGGCTGTTCATGTTCACAAGGAGTTTGCTGGTCCTAGAGTCCTCCTGGCCTGCTATGAGATAGTCAGTACCTAGTTGAAGCAAATGGAAAGGGAGAAAAAACTTCAGTTAGTAATAAATAGAAGAAAACAGAACTAAATGCAGAATTGCTCCATTTCATAAGGATCTGGCCTCCTTTTTGAGCCCTACTGCCTACATCTTATGGTTATAACCTAGGAAGTCTGGCTCGCTATTTTCACATATAATACATCTGTTCAGAAGGAATTTTGCTCCTCATCATACCTGTACAAGCCAGGAGTAATGCTACTGAAGCACATGGGGTTACAGTGCCTTAAAACAAAGGTCAGACAGATCAGATTCAAACTTGGGCATCTGTACATGGAGGTGTTGAATCTGTAAATGATACAGGCCACCGGAGCTATATCAATGTGGAGATGTAATTCCTGAGCATAAATCATCTGACAACATTGAACCTGTGTGGACAGGAGTCAACACTGACAATATGCACATCAAAGTGCGCATACACATGAGATGGCACATGCATAACCTGGATGAAGCTGGCGAAGCTGTTACTGCAAGAAGGGCAGCAATAGGGAAGGCTGAATTGAGGAATGTAGCCATAGCTCATGCTCACAATGAATTATCACCACAGTTTAGAGCGGATGAGATTAGCTGGTAAGCATTTTGTCCTTACCAGGATTGAGAATGGGACATGTACATCCCCTGTTGGTCCAGGATTCTGGGTAAATGCTTCTGTTGCTCCGAGCGATTTTCACTTTGCCTGATTTCAGGACCTTCTTCACCTTCACAATAACTTCTGCGTGGGTCCCTTTGTCATGAGCCGACAGGATTCTTGCTTTTATCACTGCCAGAAAGAATACCAGGCTAGAGACCAACAGTAAAGTCTGGTTTATGCTGCTAAAAGGTGNACACAGCTTCTCAGTGTGACTTCTTTCAGGCATAGGAAGGCAAATGCCAAGTTAACCTGAGTAAATGGGCACAAAAGTAGCAGAGATAAACCTTGGCACTCAGGCAATTGGACCATGAAAATGGAATCTCAGGCAATCAGATAAACACTGGGCACCAAATGAAAACACATCACGTGCACCCCAGCTTTTGGCTGTTCAGATGGAAATGGTGTTTGTGAAGGGATGCTCTGTTCTAAGAACTGTTTGCCTTCTACTTTTTCCTGCTGTGCTTTTCTTTCCCACGTTGCCTCAGTGCTCTGCGGGTTTGGGATTTAGCCTCTATTTCTAGCATCAGTAGAAAACAAAATGCAAGAATCCTGGTCCACACTAGCTCGGGACCTGACCCTAATACTGCAAGAGAGAACCTGCTGCATATAATGAAACATATTTAAGGGTGTGTGTAGGATGGAGTTGCTTGTTTCTGATTCTGCTGAGGGTAACCTGTTGTATAAATAGGGAATATGTGTAAGGGTTTTACCTCAGAAATTGTAAAACACTAAGTAATGTGTTGGAGGTGTTAAAAACTTCAAATAGTAATGTAGATGTGCTTGACATGGAATTAGGGCTGTATGTTGAGAGGCAGAATCCAGTCCCCTACGTTTTCTGGTTTAGTGCTTACAGTGCACTTCCTGCCATGGAATTTGTATTTTGCTGCATTTAAGACTTTCTTCTGGTTTAGGAGTTCATGACAACCATGTAGTATAGCTTGCACTTCAGTGGAAGCATAGGAATTAGAATGTAGCTCAACAGTAAAAAGAGGTGGGTTTAGTTGTATTTGTCCTACAGGCTTTCATCATTGCTCCTAAAACACTGCCTTGTTCAGTATTAGAAAACTAAAGTCTTGCAAGTTTTAATTAATTCTTCAGTTGTTGGATACCCTGCACCTCTGGAGTTGATGCAGTGGTGAAACAAGCTCTGGTTTTGAAGGCTGGGTAGGACTGTTCTCACCTGGCTGGAACCCCTGTGTGATGCTGCCCACAAATTCATCTATGCTTCTAGTAACTTCATTGTTAGGATGGAGTTGCTCCTGCAGTCAACACAAACTTGACTCCGTGGAGCATGTGTCGCATCTCCTGATGCAGGTAAACATTGCCTATAAAACTTGTCTCTTTTAATGTGAAATATATGCTAAAATATAGTTAACTACTGAAAAGTGGTTAAAATCAGATGAAGTTACGTTTCAGAATGTGTTTAAAAGTTATGATTTCTGCTTTTCTCTGCAGTCCAGTCTACCTGCATTTCAAAGACCTAACCTGTGCTTTGTAACTTTCCTAGAGATAGGACCTTGCTTCAGGTGAGAATGACCTTTTATTTTTCCTTCTTCCCTGCATCAGGAATGATGTACACTACAGTGTCTGGAGGGAGAAGCTTATCTTCCAGTTCATTCTGAGGATCATCAGATCTGGGGATCTGGCAGGGCTGTATTGGAAACAAGATCTATATCCTCTGCAGTCCTCACTGAGCACATCCTTGTTAAACCTCACAGCGATGTCTCCAGTTCATCTGAAGCCCTTATCTGATCACACGTCAATGAATCTCTTTGAGGAGAGTTGTTACCTCAGTAGGTAGAGCCTACTTTCTTATTCCTAGGGAAGAGAAAAAAGGATATTATTTGCTTCTTGGACTCTTGTTTTACTTGTCATTAAAATTCTACTTAGTGAGGGACAGTGTAGAGAAGCTATCAGCATTTTGTCATTTATTCTCAGCCAGCTCTGGTCATTGGTCACGACTTCACTTTGTTGCACAGCATCGGCCTGCAGTTGTTTTTCAGCTCCTTTTAACCCCTCTAGAACTGATGTTCTGGCAGTGATGCTGAGAACTTGAGAGAGTGGTGACTGCATAAGGTAGGATGATGAGAACTCTAGTTCAGGACTTAGGGGATCATTAGCTGAGCATGGGATAAGCAGCAGGATGGAGCTCTCAAATACAGTGAGTTCCATGTTCTTAGCATAAGCTATAGCCAGCGNAAGAGCAAGGGGTTTGGATTATCCGATTCACCCTTTTAGATCTGGAGATTGGGTTTATGTTAAGAATTTTTCAGGAGATCCTCTACATGAGAAGTGGAGCGGACCGTACCAGATATTACTGGCCACCTTTACAGCAGTGAAGATAAAGAAACAATCTGCTTAGATAAGTTATTCAAGAATAAAGAAGGCACCAGAGCCAGAGAAGACATGGCAGATTAAACCTTCAGGACCCTTATGTATGAAATTGCATCGATCATGATTTGGACTCATGTGATAACTGGTGCACAAGCTTGGGACGAGAACTGATACCTGGAATTAGTGCAGAATGTTACTAAGGGGTTTAATCGTAGTGACTGTTGGGTGTGTGCACAGTTGCCTAAATCAGGAGAAAGC
>NDXB01016151.1:0-13966 GCA_002631895.1 Agapornis roseicollis
AAAAAAAAAAAAAAAAAAAAAAAAAAAAAAAAAAAAAAAAAACAAAAAAAAAAACCAAAAACAGAAATTCAGTCAAAATTCTATAAAGTGCTTCAGTTCATCCTGCCTCAAATGTACCACAAGTTCATAAATTATTATGGAAGACTGCTGAAGGAAACTAAATGACCCACACTTACTGCCAGCAGCTAAGAGTCCTGCATTTTGCTGAAATAGGAGGTGAGACACTACAGTGCTCATGTGCCTGACAAGCCACAACTCAAAGAGGATATACAAAGTCATTTCTCACAGTAAAGCTGGATCTGGCAACCCATTTATAACTTCTACTGATTTAAAAGAATGTTCTCTCAAGCAAGTATCAGTGCTTTTAAATTCCCAATTTTTAAATCAAGGTTCTCATTAACATTTTGGTTTATTCTTGGAATTCCAGACTGCTAAAGTGAGGGCATTATTTCAGATACTCAGCTTTATTAAAACTTTGTCTTTTCATTTACATTCTTGTGTAGCAGCTTATATTCCTGTTTGCAGTCTTACAGATAAATCTGTCACGAAATTATCACCCCAACAGCTTAAAATGTAGATGGTAACAGAAAATATGAATCTAAAATAACTATATATATATAAATATACTAATACTAATAACTAATAAATAACTATACTAATATATATATACACACATACACACTTTTCTCATACTAATTGTATAATTTCTTGCATTTCTTAATGTTAAGCTGTGTGGCATGTTTTCTAATGCTTAAGGTGACATTGGGCAGTTCAGTCCCCACAGATACAAGTGTCCTTACTCCTACAGAAGCTAGTTTTATTTCTTTTCCCCACAAAGTGTTTAGCCCAAGGAATGTAACAGCTTCAGGATTATTTAATTTCTTTATTCTTCAAAGTACGTACTGCTGGATACTTTCCCTCTGCAACTTTTCAGCATTTACAATAGGTAAAATGGCTATCTCCTATCTATGAAAATAAAGCAAAGTAGAAGCAACCTGACACTGATACTAAAAATATAATAAAAGCCACCTCTACATTCAGCCTCTGTAATCACTCAAAGTGATGAAAACACATGCATCTTGCAGATGAACAGGCCATTGAAGTAAGAAAGTCAGTTCTCTGATCAGAAGCTTTCCCTTCCAGCTACTGAAGTCTAAGAGGTGAAAGCCAAAACCTGAGAGAACTGTGCTGGCTATTGTAAACCATATACAGCCTGCTAAAGAGGGAGGTAATAGGGCAGTGGAAATGCTGAAAAGAGGCAAGTAGGAAATAAGACCTAGTCACAGGGAATCCTAAGCATCAAGATTGTAAGAACAGCTTCAGAAAGGACAGCCAGGCTAAAGCATTGATTTATTCCTGGCCAGGTTGGGCAGGCCTTTGAGCAACTGGGTCTAGTGCATGGCTTAAGCCCTGCCTGTGGCAGGGGGGTTGGAACTAGATGATCTTTGAGGTCCCTTCCAACCCAAACCATCTAGGATTCCATGAGAGAAATCCCCTAATTGAAGGCAATGTCATAATAGTCTCAGCAATTTGCTTCAGAAGTTCTTCATGTTATTTTGGGATATGACCTATTTATGTACATGTATGGTAAGACACCTTTCACCATCTCTCACAGAAATAATAGAATTTTAAACAGTGCTAATGCAGATCTCTGTTGTTCCCTGTTTGAGGGGTGGGTCTGGTGCCTGGCTGAAGCCACCGTTCTTATGACAGAATAAACTGATGCATGCCTTGAAGTGATGATTTCCTTCCCCAGATAACAGAAATCCAAGTACCCTAATCAAATTAAAATAAAAAAATAAATCTGTTCACATATCCCTACAGGTTCCACTAAACCTTGTTCCTGCTCCAGCACAGATATAATTGGTACTTAATAAAACACTGGCTTTATGAGTGACAGGTCAGGGATGAAAACATTCAAAATAAAAGACCACCAAATTAAAGACCACTCAACCTATGTGGCTTCTCAACTGCATCTTTCCACCAGCATGTGTCATCTAGCAAAGATCTTTGTGTAACACTTAGGTGGTTTTAAGTATCCATCAGCTCCTGCTGCTACCTCTCCACCTGAAAGCACAATACTAACTCTGACATTGTCACCATTTACATAGTAAACTAATTGCAAATCAGAGCAAAGATTCTGCCTCCAGGTGAGGAATGAGCAGTAGGAACAGAGGAACAATTTGGGGTTTTTTCATGCAAATGCCCCATATAAAAAAAAAAGAAAAAAAAAACCAAGAAAAACAAACATCACAATTGGTTTAATGAAATGTTTGTGTCAGTTCTGCAGGAGGTATCAAAGCTCCTTTAATACAAGTGCACTTTTACTCTAGTCTTAGAGGGCTTAAACTTTAAGTATGGATCATACATAAAAAACAGATTCTGTCTTAGGTCTTAGAAGATTTAAGAGGATTCTAATATCATTGATGGAGGTTTGCTTTCTCCTTTAGCTTAAGTGAAAACAAAATGTGTCTAGTAAGTGTTATACAGAAAGCAATCCTCTCCCTCAGGCCTAAACTACAGAAAATTAGTTACTGTTTGCAAATCATACTCTGCTGCAGTCTTACTGAAAAATTAATTCTGAAGGTGAGGGAGTCTGCCTGGCCTTTGGAGGGCTTCCTGGCTCTGAGTACAGACAATGATTATATTGAATATAACCCCAAATCACCTGCAAGCTGCAGCTTAACATATAAGCCCTTCAGAAGAAACTGGGCTTTTATTACCAGCAATAATAAACACTTCACAAATTTACATAAGGCCTTTCATCAGAGAAATTTATGATGCTTTTCAAACTTTAAGTTGAACTTAATAGAGGTGTGCATGTTAAATGTTATTGTTGCCATTTATAAAATAGCTAATCCTAAAATATTGGAATTTAACTACTTGCTTCATGTGAAACAACTAATTCTTGTCAAACTTTTAAGAAAGCCACTTCTGAAGGCAGGGGGCCCTTGTCTGAACTTATGTAAGTACAGCTAAAGGCAAGGAAGTTTAAAATTTTTAAAGCGTAGGAGTAAAATTACCATTCAAAGGGAGAAAGCAAAACATTAGTCAGATACACAGCTGCAATTTTTTCTTGGTTTCCTAAATAAAAGCACTAAAGCACTGGCTTCTGCCATCTATCTACAGATTAACATCCAGTACCAACAAGGTAAAATCAAGAAGTTCTAGACACAACAAATGTCACAAGTTAAACTGTAGGAGTAGCAAATAATGAGAACATCATTAAAACCAAAGCAAAGCTGTTTACACAATGAACCTGTCAGAACCTCCAAGAGTATCAAGAACAGTGAACTACCTTGGGAGTTTCATGATAGTTCCTTGCACTAATTCCCTCTCTTCTTGACATTGTTGATAAAAGCAGATTATTTCCACTGTTCATTCCCCCAGAAACCTACTTCATCTCTTCAATTGGGAAGCTTTACTTCACTAGAATACAATTCCTTTGTTAGGTGAAAGCAATCAGATTCCATCAACCTGACTCCAAATCCCCTTTAAAGACCTTATTAGGTCTTTAAAATCCCCCTATTATACAGGGGTTTTTTTTTTATTTTTCAATTATCTGAGAACATGTGTAGGTATAAATCAAGTCACCCGTAATTTCTGGACAACTTAAATCAAATATTAGTGATAAATTCTGGGCTTGTCCGAAAGAAATGCATTTCCATATGGACAAACAGTGGACAAATTGTCCTTGTGATAAAAGCACAATGGGTGCTATAAAAACTGTAAAAACTGTAGAAGCAGCAATGTACCAACAAGTTACTTTGCAGTTGTTGGTAAATGACTCTGAAATCCAAGGCAGAGCAGTACATAAACCATTGAAATATTAACACGGGACCATCCAGCAGAATCAGTGTTCTTCAAAAATGCTGAACTTGCAAAGAGCCAGAGAGGATGGAGATCAGTTATTTCAGATGAGGAACACAGACCCTTAGGATGGAAAACAAAGTACACTTATAGATTTATTTAGTTCATCCAAGAGAAGGCAATGACTTTATTCTCATAATGGGAGTAAGGTCTGCTGCAACAAGTATACGCAGGCTGTCATATGCAGTTGGGCAAGTTCCAACCCTATTTTATTTATAGTGAGAATAATTACCTACACCCATGAACTGAAGCATTTAACCAAAATTGTTGTTCTTTAAAAATTACATGTTCTTCATCAAACAGAAGTTATGGAGTTAGTACTAATTTTTAATAGAAATCGGGGTCAATTCTGGCCTTGATATCCAAGAAGGGCCAATACATTAGTGGCCAAGAGCACCAGTTACACAGAAATATTAGAACAAAATATCATCATATCAAAAAACTATTGTGCCTGTAAGATATGGAAACCAACCTGCAGTGAGAGGAAAAAATTTTGTTCTGCTGCTTTTCCAAGTATCAGTCTTCTTTTCTAATCTAATGCAACTGCTTTCTCCAATGTCATTTATTTTAAGTAAAAAGTGATGACTTGCTCAAGCATCATTCTTTCCATTTTATATAGATTCTTAATTCACAGTTTCTAACTGTAAGACTCAATGATTTTGCTCTCTGGAGACAGTGAAAAAATTAGAGCTTTTAGCCAAAATATGTATTTTAGTTAAAGAAAAGAAACCTCTCAGCATCTCAGAACAGAGGTTACTTCACCAGTGTATTACTGCTCAGAATGTTTACTTTCTACTTAGTTATGGCCTGACTCAAAACTAACATGATCTCAGCGTGGTGATAGTTCAGAATTTTACATATTAAACCTATTTATATTTTTTGTGATTAGCCATCTCATTTTGGAGAATACCATTCATTGAAAATGTGTTGAACACACAGTACACCTCAACTAGCAAAACATTCATACTGTGACAGAAATTTATATATATCAATTCAGTAGAAAAAATAAGGAACATGTGTACTTAAATAAAAAGGATTCCAAAGTCTGCATAGTGCAAGTGGAACTGGGACACACACTTCAGTAAGAGTGACAGATTTAAACACAACATAAAGCTATCAGACTGTCTCACTACCTCTCTTCTACCCTTCTTCCAGTATAGCTCAGAACCTACTTTTCCATCATTGTCCTGACAGGCAAAATGCTTGTCAGTGTACAGGTGCAGCTACAGTATATTCTTTACACAGCATAACTTTGGTATCCTAATCACCCACAAAAATACAGTTATGGCTTACCAGGAACTGCCAAACATCACTTCTTGCTGGGACTCTAAACAGAGCTGGCTATCACACCTAGTCACCTAGTGACTTCTGGGGACTAGTATAATGAACACACTTTATTTTTTTTGGATCTGCACAAAGCGTGTAATTACGCTCACTGAGTAGGATGGTAGAATAAAGCAACTCTGATACATTATGCTATAGAACAGTACAAATTTATTGGATGAACTTTAATCTTTGCTGTTTTATTCTGCCTTGCAAGTTTTATTCAGCTATGAGTTCAGTTAAGGCAATACATATTTATTTGGCATTTACACTAGTAAGGTTAAGCTCCAGTTAGAAGAAACCTGTTCAAAAGGAAGCACTAAATGAAATTCAGGTATCAACAAGAATATCAATAAGAAAGATGCAAGTAACCCTTATTTTTTTATTTTTTTTTTTAATAAACCCACACATCATTACCACGGTAGTAGTTGACAACACATCACATTCTTGACCTTCAGATCTTGCAGAAATGGTCTGTGCTATATGCAGCCTCCCATCACCTGCAGTCATTCTGACTTACAAACAAGAATTTTACATGGCTATGAGCTTATACATTATTTGAAAATCTCATCTTAGAGAAACCTTCCAAATACCATCTTACCAAAATCCCTAATTAGGTTCAGAGCAAGGAGACTGAAGAGATAGCAGGGGGTCTGGAACTAGATGATCTTAAGGTCCTTTCCAACCCTAACTATTCTATGATTCTATAGCACTGCTTCCATAAACCAGGCATTTACAACACCATTCATAGACATCAACAATCTCCTTACTATCAGAGGTAACCAATGCCATCAAAATAATTACAGGAGCGGGGGAATTACACAGCCCTATAAGTGTATGCCATTAACAACTGAGCTTATGCTATCTTTGTCCAACTATTCAAGGTCACTCTGACCTTGTGAAAACATACAGCCCTTTAAGTTCATGCCAATGGTGGCTGATTCTTTTGTGTCCCTGCTCAATTATTAAAGGCTATTATGACTGCACAATTCCTGCTAGCCATCAGGCAACAACACTGAGGAAGTAACACGCCACAGCTACTCAAATTTGTTCTCCTTTTGCAACCTTTACTTTCTTGTTAGATGAAGAATAACTAAAGGTTTCAGATGTTATCCCCAAGTTACAGGTTGGGAACATATGAGACCTGGAACTAAAGCAGTTGGTGCATTTCAGATAATGACTTGCTGTAAAACCTTGGAAAAGTACAGGCTTCTTTTTCCTCCCTTTAGTTTGGCTGTCCAGTTACCAACTACTTAAGGAACATTATTTTTCTTTAAATAAAGGACCAGAGTTGTGTTACCTGCTGGGGATCCTAGGTGATCTGTAATACACAGTAACTTTGAATCACAATGATGCACAACAGAGTCTACATTCCCTTGCAGGTACCTGAGACAGCAAAACAACATTCACATTAACATCAGACACAGCTCCATGTAATGTCTAGTCAAATACAGCTGAAGTACATTATATTGTAAGCATGTGGAAAGAAAATAGCAGGTAAAAGACAGATTTATAAGAATTTTTGTGCTTAGGAAATTTTTTCACTTTAAACAAGTTTTGCTTTCAGGACTAGAATGAAAGTATCCTTTCCAAGGACTCCAGCTACCAACATGTCCTCTCCCGCCACTTCTCATTGATTTGTGAATCTTAGATAGACCTTTATTAATTAAATCTCAGTACAACTAATTGAGAATTACTTCATTATCTACCACTTACAGTCAATGACATTAGGTTAAGTTACTCAACTGTTGCATTTTCCTACACCAAGCTATTAGAAGATTGCTTCACAACTGTTGAAGGAGTTAAGTTCATTTTAATAATAGCTTAAGATGCCAAAAGGAAAGAGTTCAGAACACAAGACAACTATTAAAAGTAAATGTTCTGTATTTTTAATTTAAAATATAAATTTCTCCCTAGTGCAGTCAGGACTATGTATAATTCCTTGGGCTGTTTAAGAACTGCACAGCAGACAAAGTATTAGAACACATTAAGTGCATTCTCCAAGGAGAAATTACATGGGTGGCAGTGCATGAAGTAGTAGTCTAGTTTAATGGAACAAAACAGGCAACTTTAGTAATAATGCACTCACAAATTAGTCTGAACATTGAGTATGCCACAGGAAAGGGAAATGTGGTGAAGCACCAGCCTGCTTCCATTTTCAATTTTCACACTGCTCCTATGGCATGTTCCTCAACATTGCAATCCAGACTAATGACTAAGACTGCAAACATTAAAAACTCCCAAGCACACAGTAAGTAAATTATTTTTCAATTTATCAATCACAGGGACTTGAAATAAAAATATTTTTCATAATGTCTGGAATTTATTCAATGCACACTAACTTATACTGGGTTACAGAAAGACAGAAGCAAGTAAGAGCAATGCATATATACCTTAATTTCACATCTCCACTAATTCAGCTGCATAGACCAGAAATGTTGTCTTTCACACCTCAGAAGATTTTTGGATTTCAATCATAACTAGTATTCCGGTTATTCTACAAACATCAGTATTAGGTAATTGATTATTCAAACTGAGACAAATGCTTTGTGAATGTTCCTGACCCAATGAAATGAAACTTCCAATGGGTAAATACAAAGCGCTTATACTACTCTTGACTGCAACTGCATAATAAAAATAGGCAGCCACTCACTGAATAAAATTACATTTCTCCCATGTGAAAACAATCTGGCAATCCATATGCAGTCCTTAGTTTTGTACACTTACCCCCTGCCATCTAGTGTTCTGCCCCAATAACTACAGTAAAAATGTTAAAATGAGGCCATCCATAAGGGTCTATTTCTGCTGCCTTTAGTTGTATTAGTCAGTTCCTTACTTGCAGTTATTCCTGCTCAAGTCCCAGAGACACTGTTTACATACATGGGCATTAACCAGCAGAAGGTTAATAGGGAGATAAATCAGTTTCATGGAGAACATTTTCCATTGACTTGTTCTTGGACATGAAATCAAGTCCAAACCAATTTTTGAAGATCATTTATTCACATCTTTCTACAAAAGGCTCTTTTACTACCATTTATATTAGTAAATATTCCTGTGGAACTCCATCAGCTTACATCAATATAACCATTCACTTCTTCTAAAGAATTATTATCTCCTTTCCATTTCTAAAGACTAATAATAATGCCAATGTCCTGAATCACATAGTTTGATTGTGTTCTGAATCAAAGCAACAAAAACATTAATTCCAGCATATTGCAATTTTTGACTAACAAGTCAGTCCTTAAGCTAGCCTCTAATTAGGTAACCAGAGCCAAAAACAGGCAAAAGAGGAAAGGCAAACAGACTACTTCATACAACATGTTACATATGTCATGCTGTTCAAAACGTTACAAATCTACAGTGCCCTCTTAGAAGATGTCTATTCCCTTCCATAACCTCTGAGGACAAAAAAATTTCAATGGACTTAAACATTATTACAAGGAGGAGGGAAAAAACCTAAACCACAGCCTTGACAGTAGAATGGTTCAATCTGCTTAGAATTTAAAGTTAATATCGGCACCTTAAATTCAACTCTCAATCCAGTATGGACTCACCAATTGAGATTCTCCCTCTCTAAACATGATTCCCTTTCAAAGTAATATTCATAAATATCACCAAGAGCACAGAGCCATTCACACACAAACAAGTTCTCTTAATAAACCAACTGGAAGGAGCAAATAAATTTTCTAAACAAAACAAAACACCTGTATGAGTAATGGCATTAACACAGTGTAAATTTTGTGGCAATGCACAGAAACAAACATGCAAACAAACTGTCAGGCTTCAGATCCACTTCTTAGATTTGACTCTATGCTGATGCATATACTTCATGAAAAAGAAATTGCTGAGCCAAAACACTACTTTCATATAACCTGAACTAAACATAAAGGATAGTAAATGTGCATTTCATTTACCAATATTAACACCATTCTCATATTCAATGCTTCCTTGTATCTTTGCTACTTCAATACTTGCATGACAGCAGCTCACAGTGCTAAAGTCACATAAAGCTTCTGCACAAAGCCAGATGCAGGGCTAAGTTCCTATATCCTCACCTAGTCTTTATAGAATTTTTAATTTGATATCGTGAATCCAGACCTACTCCTCACGTGAGGGAATTTCATCTTGAACTGAACATTAGGACTTTAAAGGTCTAAGCTTCCTCTCCTCCCAAAAACTAGTCTCTTAAATTATCAGCTTTCCAAGGTGGGTTTTTTTCAGCTTTCCAAGCTGTGTTCTTCTACTATCTGGGAATAGTGGTACACAGCAAAGAGCTGAAGCAAAGTGCTTCTATGAAATGGGCCCAATACAAGTTTAACATGAAGCAGCAGTAGATGTTACGGAACAATGAAAGAAGGAAACTTGTCTTATCCCTAACCATAGCCCAGCAAGACCAGGCATCCAGGATCTAGACAGCACCTGATAGTGCTACTATGGAGAACAGAAAAAAAGGCCTTACAGCAACTGGAGAGAACCTTTATTCCAAACATCTCATGCACATAGTGATGAGCATAAGAATAGCATGCCAAACATTTAATTAGACATGAAAGGTAGTTTCCCCATAGAATTACAGAATCATTAGGGCTGGAAGAGACCTCTGGAGATCATCTAGTCCAAACCTCGATTTCAATTGACCCAAAATTTCCAACAAATTGGTACCTGCTTTTAAAGATTAAGTCTTTTTAAGGAGCAGATCTTCCAGCACTTGAAAAAAAAGTAACAAAACTCAATTTGTTCTGTATGCAGAGATGAGGACATCACACAGCATGCTACATCTACTGTCCTAACCTGTATTTAAAATTATAACATCTGATATTTAGAAGGCTGGATTTGTCACATGGTACAAGTTTAGTGTAGCCAATTCAAAATAAGTTTTCTTCTCCTACAAAGGTATTAAAGTTTTGATATACTTTTCTCACTTTCGTTTACAATATGACAGTACCACTGAAGTCATTACTTTTGACATTAACAAAAAGTTGCAATTTTTCTTCATTGTACTTCTACACTTTCCTCTTATCTTCACAAAGGCAAAGGCTATTTTTGTAAACATTTGAAACAGTGCTTTAATCCCCAAATGCATTAAGTCTTTCTGAAAGTTGTTTAAAAGGATAAAAGTTCAAGCTCTCTCCTACACATTCCTGCACAGGTGACATCACATACAAAAACACAGTTAAAACTATATGAACCACTAGAGAGATCAAACCCAGGAATTTGGTCTTGTTCTATAAATTTTGCACAAATACTTAGAGGGAAAGAAGTTTGTTTTTCAACAGAGTAGGCATTATGAATACATAGATATCTTCACATCAAAAGTGAAGATTTGGATTAGATAGATAGGATTAAATTACATTTAGGAAAAAATTCTCCACTGTGAGGATAGCAAGGCACAAGCATATGCTGCCCAGAGAAGCTGTGGCTATCCCATCCTTGGAAGTGTTCAAGGCCAGGTTGAATGTGGCTTTGAGCAGCCTAGTCTAGTGCAAGTTATCCCTGCCTGTTGTAGGGAGTTGAAACTAGATGAGGTCCCTTCCAAACCAACCCAGTCTATGAAAATCCACCTGGCCAGATCAACTAACAGTCAGGTAAAGAGACAAACCAGTCTATGAAAATCCACCTGGCCAGATCAACTAACAGTCAGGTAAAGAGACCATACAAGACTGCATCCTATAAGTAAAAGGATTCCAAGGATACGCATCCCTAATGACCATAACTCATGGATAACTCATATAAGCTAGTCAGTGGGAGAACATGTCTATCAGCCTAGGAAAAAAATCATTACTTAAAGCTTTGCTCTCACATGCTTTATATTTCAGTAAATACTATTTTACACTAAATTAGTAATTTCCATTATGTGCTGGAGCACATGCAGGGTGACAAACGACCACAGAACATTCTGTAACTGATAGTTACGGTCATCCTCCAGTCATACAAAAGGTAGATTGAATTCTACAGAGACCCTAGTTAAATATTTTTAACCAAACTTTTGATAAACAGGGTGACTCACCAGTTCTTCCAAATGCTAATTCTGCACCATCTGGACCAAATGAGAAATTTCTCAAGTTGATCCTCACTACAAAGGCTGCATTCCATTTTGTTTGAACCAAATACTTCATTCTGATGATATGCCGAAAAGAAACTTTAGAGGGAAAAATTACATGGGCTTAGACTATGTGATTCATATCTGCTGTGAGCAGTTTCCTTACTACAAATATAAGTAAAGAAGGCAAGAAGCAAATTAATAGATGTCTAAATTAAAAATTACAGTTTTACCCCAGGTTACTACATTAACTAGATACTAGCAGTAAGTGGAGGAATCATTCCAGATACCACTGCAAACTAGTTAGTGGCAAATGCAGCCCTTCATTCCCATGGCAAACAAAACAGCTCTGTCCAGTGAAGCTAGCAGCAGAAACATCCTTCTGCGACCAACTTCTGCACAGCAGCAGCTACTGTTATAAATACACAATGCCAAGTAAATGCCCAGAAGTATTCTGCATCATTTCACAAGCATAAAATATAGATGGTGTTTGCATTCTCTCATTATACAAGATTCCATAATAAGTGAAGTGACAAGTTAGAACAGATGACCTAGGTAGATCTCTTTCTTCTAAACCTAAGAATGGATGCTGGATCAGGCACATAACAGTGGAATAAATAAAGAAATAGCACACTTACTGTGCTGATTTTTTATTACTAATCCAAAAATGAGTCAAAGCCTATAATTTATTTTTTTTTAATATCCTTCTTTAAAATAGAAGACATAATGGACTATTAGGAAATGTTCTTCCAGTGCATGCATTGATTACCCATACCACTATGCCTATTAAAATATTCTTCTAAGCACTGAAATGAAGTCATTCCAGTGTTTCCTAAGGGCACACAGTCCATCTTTTCCAGCAGCTTGCTCTCTACAAGGTGACAGACACTTAACAGTGATTGTTGAACTTGGTTTTTATTGGTTTTAGAAAGAGTTTTATGTTAACAGAAATTCAAATATCACATAATTTATTTCTAATAATGTCCCCAATTCAGTGACACTGCTTTAAATGGGAAGGGGAAAAATTACTGAACTTTATACAAAATGTAGTGCAACATCCCAATCAAGAGTCTATTGAGGTGACTGGAAAGAATAACATCAGTGAGCTTCAATGAATTTTGAAACAAATTCAGTTTAAGAATTGCTATAAAAAATGTCATTTTATTATAAAAGTATTTATGAATATTCTGGGAGAGACAAACAGTGAATGCTCATTATCACATTTGCTTTGTTAAGAAAAAAAAAAAAAGAAAAAAATGGACAGATATTCATCACAAGAGAGCTTCCTGTAGTGGTAGATGGGTGGTAGAACAATAAGAGCAAACCAAGCCCTACAAATGGGTCAGTGCCCAGTGATTTAGGTATGCATCATTCCAGTATATTCTACATTCTAAAACTGATCCCGCAAAAGAGAAAGTAAACCTACTCAATTCAGGCTCATTTTTCAATAATTGCCTAATTAAATATATAGTAACATGTACTAACAAAAAGACACTGACACAACTTATAGTGATAGTCAGGGATTATTTATCCTGAAATGGAATGGATTTAAAGCCTTTACTTTCAGGGAAAAAGTAAAATCAGCCCAAACAAACAAAAACTAAACCAGACAAAAGCAGGGTTATGATCTGACCAACTAATTTGCTTGTATATTGTACATCTTAAATCAGGAGGGAGAAGAATCTTTGTAGCAGAACTGGAATCAGAACAAGAGCACTACTTTGATGGCCGAGAGTTAAAAAGAGTGTGCCTTCATAAGCTTTTGAAGCCCAAAATGCAGACTTAGAACAAAATGTAATTACATGCAGTTACATGGACTGATTAAAAAAATACTTTTACTTGTATAAACTGACACCTTAGACACTTCCTGACTATTGTGAGTCAGGAAAACTGTTGCATTTAGAGATGACCTTCTGACAGAATGAACTGAGTAAATTAACCTTTCAAATTATTTGAAAAATGCAAATCCTACTGAAATTTGGAGCATATACTTGGCTCCTTATTTGGAGAACACTTTCTTAATTCAGGACATTGATCCCAGAAAAGAAGGAAAAATTCATATATTGGAAAACTTTAGATAAAATATGTGTGCTGAAATTTCCAGCAGCTCTTACGTGAATTCTACAAGCTATACTCTCACCTTATGACCACTCTAACAGGAAATATGTACACACAAGACACTGTTTCCCCTCCACTTCTAATTGAGGGAAGCAGCCAGTATGTGTCCAGAAAAGTACCTGGCCGAAACAGCACCACAGAAGGAAAAGCTTCAACTGGGTGGAAATCACCCAGTTCACCCCCTCTCCTCCACAGTTTTCTGCTAAGCTTCGGAAACCTGCTGACAGGCGCAGCAGCTGAGCTAAACAACTAGTAAGAAACACTGACAAAGTTAACCTCACACAAAGATCTGGTAACAGTATATTTCTATAGACAACTGTTCAGCAGCTCTTTTTTGCTACATCTCAACAGATGAGAACTGCTCTCTCACCAGATGAGATCTCTAACCATCAACTCTCCTTTTCCCTGCAGGTTCTACCCTTACCCCCATCTGTAACATAGTATTCCTCAACATAAATGCAGTTGAACATCTGAATGGACTGATAAACAATCCACAATGTCCAATTCAGTGTACCAGCCACTACCCAATATAAGGAGCTGAAAAACAAGCTTTAGCAACTATTCCTTCTGACCTCAGTTCCCCGCACCCCCCCCCCCCCAAAAAAAAAAAAAAAAAAA
>NDXB01016151.1:14093-28737 GCA_002631895.1 Agapornis roseicollis
AAAAAAAAAAAAAAAAAATCACTTCTGACATACACGTTTTGCAAGCAGCTAACAGCGAGAGACAGACTAAAATACACACTCCTGCACTAAAAAGCATGTAGCCAAGATAAGAAACTAAAGAGTAACATTCTTATAATCTCAGTGAGACGGGACACTTGATCACATTTGTCTTGCACTTCTTGATGCAAGATTAACAACTTCAGGGTGACAAATAATTTCAAAGGCAAACTCATGGCCCTTTCCCCTTTCCCAGCTTGGAGCCACTAAGGATCCTCACTTACACTTTTGCTTTCACCACCTCCTTCAGGCACAGGCTCTTCTCTGCCTAAACAAGGCATTATTTCTTCTGCTACTGCTACTGCTGTTCCTCTGTCCTTCCCAGTGTTTCCTTCTTCATTCGTCAGCTTCAACCTCTTCCCCTCAGGTTGAGAATCATCCACGTCTTCCCTTCTCATCTTGCTATCTCTGCCCCTTTGCTTCACCACGTCTTCTGGGATGCCACCGGAATTTGACATTTTTAAAGTGTTATGGACTTTTTCTAAAGACTGATGAAGCTGCCTTTTTGAAGGGGATTTAGCTTCTGAGAGCTCCGTGTGCTCTCGCTCCTCTTAAAAAATTCAGTGGTGTTTCGAAGCCTTTGCAGGAACTGCACATAGCACTTTTGTTTCTCTGCCGCCCTCTCCTGATCACTGGGTAGCATTGTGCCCGAGGACAGCTTCCAGTGCACGCTACGCACAAGCTTCCTCCTATACTCCATCCTCTGCGCCTAGTAAAAAGTAATAACTTTTCCCATATTGATTGTATGCACAATCCTACTGCTTACGTTACCAAAACCCTTTTATTCCTGTTCTAACTGATCCAGAGTAATTGTCTTTCCTTAAAGCACAAAATATTTTCTGCACCTTCTTTAAATCCAAATTTACCTCTGCCCGAGGAACACAGTGGGTTTTTTTGGTTATTATACTGTTGCTGATGCCAAGAATGATTACCCATTAAAAGGAAAAGATTTTTTTAGTTCCAAACAGCTTCTTTGAAAATTATTTCATTATAGCTTTTTCTTTTAAAGGATGTCATTACTTTGTAAATTACCATTGTATCTTCTAAATCCACATTCCATATTATCACATCAGTTTTGCACAATGTGCTCTGGTCCAACAGCTGCAGGAATGAGATTAAAATGAGATTAGAACAATCCAATATGACCTTTTGGAGATCCTTTCTGCTCTCAGCCAATTTATAAAAAACACCAACGCATATCAAAGGACTGGTGTAACATCCGGGCTTTAAGAAAAAAGTAACCTACTGCTCTCACATATAGACTACAATATGCTGCTTTACCTCATTTTTTCAAATGATTTTTTAAGATGACATTCAGCAGGCCAACCACAAGCTAAGGCAGAACATGGTTCTGAAGCTGGCTAACCAAAAAAAACAAGCTGTTGAAGGACATTTTTTCCACAATAGAAGGCAACATAAAGTAGAGTTAGAAAAAGGTAGAATTTCTGTTTTCTCCTGCTTAAGGGTTTGTAGGTTTAACTGAGGTTCTTAATAACTTGTAGAGTGAAGTAAATCCCTAAGAAGCCCTCTGCAAATATCTAGATATGCTCCAGTCAAGGGCTTAGGAGTAGGCTTCAGAAGCAGTGACCAGTCAATTGTGGAAGAATGAGTATCATCAAACTGCCCAATATTTCCAGTGTTCAACAAAGTATGACTTGCAAGGGCATTTCTCACCTTTCCCTCTGGCTTGGAGCTCTTTCAAGAGTTCTGCAACAGTTCAGATCTCCCCCACACTGGAAGGCGCAGCACTACACAGAAGGAGTGGTCAAACTGCAAAAGCCTGAAGCTTTCCTTTTTCTCTTTCACCATTCACACCTGCTTTTTCTGTTACACTTACCCCACCACATCCTTTAATCCTGTTTTCTATTTCAGTTTAGTTTATCATTTCTACATACTCCCCAGCCTTACTGAAATTAAAATGTCAGCTTAACTATTATACTATTCAGGCAGATAGAAGTAAATTGCTTCCATTTTACTTGGATCAGTTCTCCATCCAAAAGCTTTGATTTCACAGAATCCAAGTGCTTTGCAAGAACTTGCCAGTTCTACCAGTATTTTATTCATTTTTGAAGCAGAACCAGGCAGCCACACAGGCAGGACCATTCCAGCCACATTCTTGCCAGTGTGCTTGCCAGGCAGCTGCCTGGCTTCTTGCACACTTCTGTCTCCAGGCTGTCTTGATCACAGGCAGAGTTCACTTCTTCCAAATTAAAACATAAAATATCCAGTTCCTTGTTTCTACAGCATAGCTTCTGGTTTTGAAGCAATTAAAATTTGCAGAGACAGATACTCTATTTTTATTTCTAATTAAAACCAAATATTTTTTTTAAAATGCCAACATTTTCAAAATGTCAACATTTTTATGCAAAGAAAAGGAGAAATGATGAGACAACAAATGAATTCTCTGTTGGTATTCAGGGAAGGGAGATTGACCAGGCCTTTGCTTCCTGTTCCTTAGCATGCAAATACTGCATGGCAAGAATAGTTAGTAATCATATTTTATGTTTCTACAGCATGTTGAACTAAAAGGATTCCTGATATAAGGCAGCTCTGCAATACATTAGAGTACCCTGAAAGTTTGTTGGAGCTCCAGGCTTTATGCATAGAGCTCACTTCAGGAACATGGTCTAAATCTTTCAGATCATTATAAACTTCCTAAGAGGATAAAGCAATCAACCTGGGAGAAGAGTCAGTGCTACAGACATACCTAGATGCCTTCATTACTCTGTACTGCTGCATCTCCTGCTTTATGTCAGCCTGATTTACTGTTTCACTTTCCAAATTGACCAGCTAGCATCTTGGCCATATTCACTCTCTTCCCTTCTTTCAAGAGAGGTCACTTTACATCTATTAAGCATTTTTAGATTTCAAGTCTCATGTTGGTTCCTCACAAAACCCTTTACAAAACTGATCGTGAGCCAAAGAGAGCAATTAGCACAACTCACTAAAATCTGAGACCATTAACAAAGAAGGTATGCCAAACTGAGTAAAAGTGCTTTGAGCCCTTGAGAGATTTCGCACAAGCTGCTTTCGAGAGATTTCGCACAAGCTGCTTTCAAGACATTTCTGCTTGGAATCATAGAATCATAGAATAGTTAGGGTTGGAAAGGACCCTAAGATCATCTAGTTCGAACCCTCTTGCCATAGGCAGGGACACCTCACACTAAACTATGCCATGCAAGGCTTTGTCCAACCTGGCCTTGAACACTGCCAGGGATGAAGCATTGCCAAAATAAGCAAAAATATCAACAACAAAATAGAATAAACAGACTTCCAAAGGTATCATATGCCATACCAGTCACAGCAGTCAGTTCAACTCTAGTATCTCTTTCTGGACTGTAAGGCATGTTAAGTACAAGTACATTGAGCATCCTATAGTACTGTACTGAGACACCAGTGCTCCAACTGAGCAAGAGATAAACACATTCTGAGATGCAGGTTGTCAAAAAATAACTCTAAAATTCCATCGCATCTTTGTTTCTCTCTTGTTTACTTTCTCACAGAGGTGTCCACTCTTAACATCAAAGAAAATATAAGATCAGTGCTTACCTAGAACCAAGTGGGGAGCAGCAGCTTGGAGGAACATGAGGAATAGCAGCTACAGTTCTATTTATGTTATGCTCTGGATACCTGTGCACATGTTTGCATGGTCTACAATATTGGCAAAGAAACTTGCACTTCTCTGTCTCCACCTTTCATTCAACAGCAAAACACACCAAGCTATGAGGCAGCCGGACGCATGAAAGGACTGTATTGTCTCCTGCTGCGAAGCTTGGACTCCACCAAGCACCACAAGATTTGGATGCAAGAAACCAAGGAGTAGATAGGGGTTTGGGCAGAGGTAAAAAGAGAAAAAACCCTGCTGACTGAGTCTCATCACACTCAGATATAAAGAAGATTTATTTTATCACATCCACTTTACAAATAAGAAACTGAAATACCAGGGGTAGTTGTTTCAGTTCAGGTGGTGAACTTCATCTCCTGTAGAATGCCGGGTTTCTACAGGATGTGTCATTTTCATCCTATTTAATCTCAGAGTTTAAACGTGGCAAAGATCCCTTTGTTGGACTCTTCTAGAAAAACAGTGAATTTTGTATTTCAAGGACAGCTCAGCTGAGAGATTATATTTTCACCTAACTGTACTCCCACTGAAAGCAGGCAGGTTCAGTCTAAGCAAAGTTAGACCATTCCAAAGTGATTTTGCAATTTAGCTCAATCAGTTTACAACTACCATAATGTAGAAGTTGGGAATATTCACAGATTTCAGTGTCTTGGTGAGTAAAATGATGGGTATTACCTCAGAATGACATTTATATCAGAGCACTATAATGTTTAATGGGATACTTGTTGCATTCCCTTAGCTCACCCTCACTTGCGAGCCAATGCAAGACTAATACTCTGATTTAAAGCCCTCTAATGTATGCCTTCATTTCAGTGAAAACACAGGCTCTGTAAGTCTATTCATGTTCCAAGAGAACATACAATGCCAGTCCTGCCAATGAAAGGCAATATAATCAGCAGTAAAAAAAAGCTCAGGTCTATTTTCATATGTCCTCTAATAATGAAAAACAACAATAGACAACTTACCCACTTACGAAATTCCATTGATGGAAGGAGAATGGAACTGCACGTTTACCTTGGCCAGGTAATTTGGCACATCTTACTGCTGCAAGGAAAACAAGCTATTTTTTTAATAAGTCTGAAAATGAACCAATAATTATGGAAAATTAATTTTTCACTTATTGTGCTGTTGCTTCCAAATTACCCTTCCCATCTCATCTTTGTAATTACTTCTAGAAGCTTGTAAATATTTTATTCTTTATTATTATGCTCACTGAGAAACATAAGAAGCACTGACTCCATTGTTTATAGCACACTGTTTGTAGCTTCAGGTTTCCCTATACACTTACTCTGCTCTGTACTAGGAGCAGAGAGAGAAATAACCTTTTTACATAGTGGTTTCTGTATATTTCACATGCCCTCATATAAACCAAAGTGATTTCTTTGTCTAGAACTGTTGAGACATTTGAGTTTCTAGGGTCATGATTCCAAACCTTCACAAAGTTCTTCAAAAGGTACTGGAACAGGCTGTAGGTATTTGCAAAGGCCTCTATAGCTTTCATGAGTGCTTTGGAACTAGATTCATGCCAAATATGGCAACTTCAAAACAGCCCCTTGCAGATGACATGTAATAGGTTAGATTTGGCAAAAGACAGAACTGTAGAAATCACAAAATCATAGAATGATTAGGGTTGGAAAGGATCATCTAGTTCCAATCCCCTCGCTATGGGGCAGGGACACCTCACACTAGACCAGATTGCTCCAAGCTCCATCCAACCTGGCCTTGAACACTTCCAAGGATGGGACAGCCACAGCTTCCCTGAACAACCTGTGCCAGTGTCTCACCACCTTCACAGAGAACTTTTTGCTACATCTAATCTAATCCTATCTAATCTAAGTCTCTCCTTCTGGTGCAAAGATATTTATGTATTCATAATGCCTGCTTTGTTACAAATCAAACTTCTTCTCCCTTTTCAAATTGCCCTTCCCAATAACAGTCCCTGCATGCTATGTGCACCTCATGAGAGGACTGAAGTTTAGGAAAAACACTTGAAGGCAACAGCTATATCTGCTACAATGGCCATATGATGAAACAAAACAGAATATGTTGTTCACTATTAAATCCTTTAGAATGGATCAAACATCAAAATATCCCTATCAAACTTCACCAGAAATGCAGCAGGACTTCAGTAAGTATTTAAAGATGCATGGTTACCCACAGACAGTGAAGTACTGCATCTCCAATCTGGGATCAAATGATACGGTTTCCACCATCTGCCCTGAAGGATCAAAACAGGCCAGTGTTTGCACCCTCAAGTTTCTCTCCAAAGCTACAAGCTGCATTCTGCGCAGGGTAACATATCAATTTAAATTCCCACTGCCACCATACCTAATTGATGACAAAACAATGTTCTACCTTCAGGATCATTATGCAAGACAAGCACAGCTATGGCTGATATATACATGCACATTTTAATCCACTTTCCAAAACTCCTTTCTTAAGTCAAAAGAGATTAGAAGCAAAGACACTTTGTTTCTACACTTCAACAAACTTAAGTCAAACCAAAAACTGTACTTATCATTAAACACAGTTATTAAGACAATTCTTCCCTTTGTTCATCCAGTACTTTTCTTGGTACAAAACCATTATATGTGTGGGAGTTCTCTCTCCATTACCCTTACCATGCCATGAACTCTTCAGGTAAAGAGCGGACATGAAATCTCTCATTAGAAAGTAGATTATTCCTGTGTAATTTTCTGTAGCACTTTGAAATCCTTAACTAAACATCTTGCCTATCACTAGTCAGCACTATGGACTTTAATTAAACAATGTTTAACATTCAAGTACTGAGCATCACATTATTAATAACCTTGAGCCTTAATAAATGTTGAATAAGAGTAGAGGATGTAAGCATTCAACTGGAAGAGCTGGTTTGTTTTAATGTCACTAATCTGCCTATAGGACAGAATATGGTATTTAATTGAACAATAACATTAATTTTTAACCAAAGCAATTACTGTTTTCCCTGTGGCTACATAAGGCATACAAGATGTATTGTATGATCCACCTCCATCCTTCACATCTGTCTCAGCACACCCAAACCTATTCATCATCCTTTGAATATGTTTGTCAAACATCCATTCAAGTGGGCAGCAATTGGTAGGAACTACCAGTACATGTCACCTACTGCCCTGCTTGATTTTCTCAACTCAAATTTCAGTCTCCCATTTAATTGATAACACCTAAAATGTTTTGAGGAATTTGATCATCCAGTTCTCAAGCTGCTGCAATGAGCAGTCACTCTTTGGAGAGCAGAGTAAGAATATTACCACTTATGTGGCTCATATTAAAACACAGCCCAGGAAAAATCATTTCAATTTTTACAAGAAGCCATCTCAAATTATCTAGTTTCATCAGGAGATTCATGGATTCACACCTGCTGAGCACAAAGTAGATGATGCTATTATCAGCATTACCCTCCCTACCATCACATTCCATCTGCATAACCCTTAAAAAACTGAGTAAGTTTATAAAGAGAACCTATTAAAAGGCAGCCTATTACTAAAGGCTTATTGAACACAGACTATCATATTTAAAATTATATAGAAAACATCAAAATCCCAGGTCTTTCCTATCTTTGTTGGTTTGGTGTTTGTTATTTTTTGTTTCCGTTTTGTTGGTTGGTTGGTTTTTTTAAGGGAACCTTAAATTGCCAGAATGTAACAAACCACAACTGAAAGACTGTAAGCACAACAGGTGATTTTTTTCTTTTTTTTCCTGAAAAACACCTTTCCTTCTGAAAAAGACATTGTATAAAAGTTTTGGGGGTTTTGGGGGTTTTTTGGTTTGTGGGTTTGTTTGGGTTTTTTTTAATGATTATACTGATTGTTTCAAAAGCCCAGGATAATTAGTCAGATGAGAAAATATTATAAAATATTATACTATAGCTGGCATGACACAAAACCATGTTCAAATGGCATCCCAGACTTACACAGATCAGAAGGTCAGAATCCATTTTTGGCACAACTATACCCTGTGAACCCACTGCATAGATTTACAGTCTCCTAAGTGACAGACTGGCTGGCAGAATTACATGCCACCAAACATGTTGGTGCAGCATGCATGAACCCCCTCAGCAAAAGCCTACCCAATCAACAGGATGGGATTACATAAAGCCTGAAAACACTGCTTCCAACTAATTTGAACTCCCTCAGCAAACAGAAAAATCATAAGTAGATAACAAACAGTTTATGTTTTCTTTCATGCTGTTTTAAGTCCTCTGGAGGAAAGTTTTTCTTAGCCATTTGCACAAGCCTAAGTGCTTTGATGTCAGCTTACTGAAAGGACCCTGGCTGTGACAGAATATTGCTTACATGATCATATTAAACATACCTAAGCATAAAGTTAATTTTTAGTTTGCATGCCCTAAAATGGTAATATTTCTCAAAAGATTATTTTGAAGTATCTGGACTACCCATTTGAAAACAAAGATAAACAAATACAGAGTAGAACTTGAGAAGCATCTCTGCTTTCTCACTTACTAACCATTTGTGTTGGCTAGTCCTGTACTTCTGTTGTGCAATTAAGACTGGACAAGGGTGCAAAATATGCCATTCACAGTTTAATAAAGACTTCCTAATTTGCAAGGAGTTTTGACTTGGCTATATCAGAATGATAGCAGTTTAATACAAGTTTCAAAGTAATCCTCATTTCACAGCTCTAACAACATGCTTCCTGAGGCACCATTTTTGTGCCAATTAGCCAAAGGTATTAATACTACTTTCCCCAGTTTTTGTCCTTGAAGAAAGTACAGGCCATGTCTTAAGCATTCTGAAAGGTGATTCTGCATTTTCAGCAGATCTCAGGCTTTAAAACCCTTACAGCTTGCATTTTGAATTCCAAAGAAAAGCTTGAAGCTGGTTCACACTTCAGCAAGTTGTTGCTTCTAAGAAAATCAAGTTACCACAAGAAACACGCTACCTCAATTCAGGGAAACCAGACCTCTTTTTCTAAATTAATAGAGAGGAAGTTCAGACACTGACTTATCATGCCGTAAAACTGCTTGGCAAAACAACTCTACAGCTGTGTCCCAATGACCTCTATGTCCCCTGACAAACCATACACTTTTTGCAATGCAAGTCCTTGATAGTAGCAGTCTCAAGGACACACATCCCTGGATAAATCATCCAGAGTACCTTTTTGAGTATAGAAACCAGGCAAAAGGTACCTCACCCAAAGAATGCAAGTAATAGATGCTAGTCAGAAAGCTTGCTACCTTGAAATACCTCTCAAAAATTAAATATGCTAAATGCTCTATGAACACTGTAGGGAATTAGCAAGCTTTTGCAACTGGGGAATTTATGGAATCTCTATATCATCCTGACAAATTAATAAGACTGTCTCAGAATCACCTGTACACCATTCAGCAGGCAGGAGGAGACCAGCTGAGACTGCTCAGTGCAGTTATAAGGCCCACTACTGCTCACTCAGGGCCCTGATGCTTCCTTGTTGGAGTCAAAACAGATTGGTAGATAAGGATAGGAGAAAGAAGGACAATGACACATTTACATCTGATTTATTTTTTATGACCAGTACAGGAAGTGATTAGGTTCTTCCTTCAGCATCCTAGGTCATAAAATGAACAGCTTCTGCTCAAGCTCCTAGTAGATTGTATAGCTAATCTACAGATCTGCTTATGTTATCACATGAGTATGTCTCAGGCAAGAGGACATCTAACTTCTAAGTTCTCCACCTTCTTCTATTCCCTTGCTGTATTTTAATACAGGTGAAGTAACACTCCCAGAGAAATAACACTTTTCTCCTTCATGGCAGCTTGTCTCACTTGCTTCAAACTGGCTTCCAACTAGTTGTTCCCCATCCCAGCCAGGCAAGTACAGAAGAGAAAAGCAGAGGGAAGATGCTGAAAGGTACTTTTATTTGTTCTTTTCCACTTGAGCATCCTTGTAAAGTTTCAAATAAACAGTATAAGCAGGAACATGCAGAAATATGGACCAGCAGAGAACAGCTTCATGAAACTGCCAGGTTTAAAGGTCAGGTTTTCCTACATAGTGCCATCAAGAAAACTATCTTTCACAAAACTCTTTTTCTAGTTTGTGGTGTTTCCTATCCCACCATCTGTGTCTGAGGCCTAATATTGTACTGGCAGTTCCAAAGCCTTAATTTCATTCACCATTAGATTTCAAGCTAGGAACAGACTTCAGAGTTTTGGCAGCAACAGCTGTCATGCATTGAAATACACTTATTTGTATTACCAAGGCATGTGTCTGAAGGAGCGCAGCCATACAAAGCTGCCCTTTGCTCTTTTCTCCTCAGTCTTTGAACAAAAATTCACTTTGCAACTCTTACGTATCTCCCAAATTCACTGGCACATCTGTGAACAGTGATAAAGCACAGGACTGAAAGGCAGTAACTGACAAATCAAAACAAGCAGCTTGAAAAATGTAGCAACTGGTTCTCACTAAATTCATGAGGTTGTTTTGGTGTTTTTTGGGGTTTTGTTTTTTTTTTTTTTGTTTATCCTTCCAGTATTAATCCAGTTTACAGTAAGATCTTGATCAGAACTCAAGAGAATCAGTGGGTTTAGAGATAGTCAGCTCAAAAGCTAATATCATAATACTGGAAATGCNTTTGGGGTTTTTTTTTTTTTTGTTTATCCTTCCAGTATTAATCCAGTTTACAGTAAGATCTTGATCAGAACTCAAGAGAATCAGTGGGTTTAGAGATAGTCAGCTCAAAAGCTAATATCATAATACTGGAAATGCTACTTACTGTAGGAGCAGGAGAAGACAAAGGCATAAATTAGAGGGTTGGAACAGATGAAGTAACTGCTGTAACATTCAGCCACCATTCAGGCATGGTGACTGTCATCTGAATATTCTTTCAGTCCACCTAGCATCTTCATCTTACAACCACTGCTGTCTTCAGTGCCGCCTTCTCTTTCCTTACCCCCTTCCCATCTGCACAGCCTCATTAAATCCTCCTTCAAAAAGCTTTGTTTCCCTCACACAGTCTGTAGCTCTTGCTTTGCTTGTACATCACATCCCATTTGTCTCTGCTTTGTATCTTTCTGAAGGAGTGGTGCCATGCTTCATGCTTTAAAATGTTTAAAGCAACAATCCCTTGATCATAACTAGGGCCAACAGATACAACCATAATCCAGGTACATGATAAATGGACTCTATCAGTCAAAAGCAATACTCTTTGTCTATACTTGCAGGAGTAAAGAGGAAGTCAGGTCAAAACCAAGCATGTTAAAATCCAATAGCCAGTTTAACTAAATGAATAGCTGTTAGAGTCTGAAAAACAGGTCAGTTTAGGTCAACCTGGAAGCAACAGATATAGAAATAACTGAGCTATAGCATTCCTCCATAGAAGACAGCAATCTTCTCATCACAGCCAAAGGAAGAAAAAGCGTAGCTTTGGGTGTCTGTTACTATCTGAGCCAAAATAAAAAAGGCCAAGATCCAAAGCAGGAGGTGAACCCTACTGCCTTCTATGCAGGTAAGTTACTATCACAGATAATCTAGTGGAAAAGAAAGCATATGATCCCAACTGGCTTTCAGCAAGCAAACTTTCCTCCAAGCAGCAGTCCTGAAAGAAAGATCGCATTTCCTTCAGAAAAAGAAAGATGTGGTCTCTGCCTTTTGTGAAAAGTCTCATGATTGATGAGGAGTCAGCTTTACATGGGACTGAAAGATATCTCCTGATTCATCAGAGCCTTTTATGACACAGTTACAGAAACCCATCTAGGGTCTAGCAAACATAACTAGATTATTTGCCTCCTCCTGCTCCTATTATCAAACAGAAAGGCAAGGCTGCTACCTAGTTTCCTTTATTCATGCTTTATCTCAGGTGCCCAAGTGCTATATAATCAATTCACATTAGAGAGCAGAAATTTCAAGTAAACACTACGGGCAGTCTCTAATACAAGGAATAAACCACAACTAACATTTGACTGTCTGTTACTATGTACAGCAAGCTGAAGATGGTCAGTAGTTATAAAGCTGCCTGAAGGCAACAGAAAAGATTACTCCATATCTGCTCATATCATCCTCAAAATGAGTCTGGTATTTCAGATAAAAGACTCCTAACCACTTAAGCGTCCATTGTTCATTTTTAGTATCACTTATTTCATAAATAGGTTATGTTTGCAATGTAGCTATGATGAAATAAATATTTTGAAAGGCACACCGAAATAAGACAGTGAGAAGGTCCAGTGCAGAAACCAAACCTGGAATGCAAAGACATTTCACATCTACATACCTTCCCTCTCTCTCATGCAAGTATTGATGCTGAGCAATCACTAGCCTTCATTTACATAGCACCTTGAACTTCCAGAATGTATTTTTTTAAGCAAGAGAATTATCATTTCTCATATTCACCTTTATGGAAATAAATCAGTCTAACATTCTCTACAAAACAGGATCAAGGGAAGGAGTGCCTTATTCCTTTTTTTTAAAAAGGGAAAAAACAAAACCAAAATACCAAAACAACCAAGAACCCCAAGCCAACTGCTGTACCTCCACAGAACTAGAACTAAAAGAAGCATGTTTAATTTACAGTTAGGCCTAAAGTAGGGCAAGCCCTATAAAGTGCTCTACACATCAATGACAAGGCATCAGATAAGCTCCTGGACAATATATGTGTCCTACAAGAAGAAATTTGCCATGGGAGTTAAGACACTAATAAATTACATATATTAAATTATGAGATTATGCCAGTCTTTACAAAGTTCAGATTAATTCACTAGGGCTAGCCTGATTTTACCCTATGAGACCCTATACACTTCTGCAAGAAATCTGCCCCTTAGGGCAGAAGAGCAAGAATACTTTAGAATTCAAAGAATGTGACTATATTAAAACAGGGAACTTATGACTGACAGAAACCTGACATGTAATTTTTATCACTTACATTGGTTCTTCAAACCACAATAAGGAGCGAGTGTTTGGTCAGCAGCAGATTTCTCCAGAGCCAGCTCAACCCACTAGAAGCCACACATAAGCAGGAGCCATTTGAGGGGAGCACCTTGGTTGTTAACATGACAAGGGCACCAATGGCACTGAAAAGCATTAGCTTAGCAAGAGCTCGACCAGGACTTCAGAACCCAGGGATATCAACTGACCAGGAAAGCAGCCCCAAGGATCATTCTCCATCTTGCTAGCCAGACCTGAGAAGGTGCAGGTCAAGGTGTCATACAAACCAAAGCCTCGTTTCATGTCTGATGTTATTGCTAGGGCAATTAGATTATATTATATGATAATAGGGCCTTCTTCAAAGAATGTAGATAACTGGGGAGAGATAGGATCCAATTTAGAAGAAATCCAAATCTTTGCTGGCAGAGTGTCTGACTTGGTAAATCATGCTTTAAACAAACAAACTTGGGTAGTAGGGTCCAAAACCATGACACTTGTGAACTCACAAGCAACAGTATATATATGCATACCTATCAGAGTAGTCATGAATACCCCCAACTCTCCAAAACCCCCTCCCTAAATCCTACCTGGTACCAGGAGGCTGCAACCATGCTCTGAGGACCCACACCAGCACCCAGGTTTCACAACACAGAAAGGTGCTTTGCTGGCGTGTGCCAGCATGATCTACAATAAGGGCTGTTTTATTTATCACATTTTAATCAGACCTGAATGATCTGTTTAAAACTGAGACATAGCCTCTGCATCTCAACAGTTTTAAAGGTCTCCCCTTTATTTATCAACAGCATTTAAACAGCTGTACCTTTGCAGTGCAAACCACACAAGAAAGTAATTAAATGCCATAGAATATGAAGTCCTGGAGGGAAGCCATTAAATTTAATAATGATTTCAGCTTCTACAGCAGCTAGTGTAACACATGCAGTGTTAGCTATTATGCTCTGACTGATCATTTCTGCTCAACCTAGGCAAAACATTAAGTTTAGGTATCTAGTTGAAAGATATTACTCAAAAACTTTTAATAAAAAATGAATGCTTCACATTTCAACTTTTACAGTTACATAGTTGTTGGTTGATTTGCTTCTTTTCATTTAAGTATTTAATACAACTATAATGCCTATATGATTGAAGAGATGGTTTTCACCATACTTGCTATCACTATATAGCTCCTTCTTGCACAATTTTCCTGAGGGATCATCTGGGAGACTAGAAATGTATATAGCCACTATAGCTTCACTCTATCTTCAGCATTCTTGAGGATAAGGCCCAGCAGATCTGCCAAGACCAGATGAAAATATTTCAGCATTTCATAATGGTGACTCAGTTAACAGAAATCCATCCCTTAATATCATAGTTGTGTGCAAACACAGTCCACCAAGTTACACTACAGTGCATTCAGTGAATTTCTGCTTTTATTTTATCTATGATTTTCTTACATAGTATTCTTTCCTTTTAACTTATTCAATGCCTGTTTTCACGTATCAATAAAAACACATGGACTCTTGAAACCCATCTGCAATTCTTCTAGACATTTGTACCTAGAAAAACTGAGGCATAAATTAAGGGACTGACCTGCTAGTCACTCCAGATAAAGACCAAAGCACAGAAGTCTCAAAAATCAGTTTTCTACATAGACAAAGTGTTTGTGTAAGGTTATATTAAATAAATGCTAAATTTTATCGCCATAACAAATATTTTGATAGTTCCGCTACTTTTCATAGAATCATAGAATAGTTAAGGTTGGAAAGGACCTTAAGATCATCTAGTTCTAACCCCCCTGCCATGGGCAGGGACACCTCACACTAAACTATGTCACCCAAGGCTCTGTCCAACCTGGCCTTGAACAGTGCCAGGGATGGAGCATTCACAACTTCCCTGGGCAACCCATTCCAGCATCTCACCACCCTAACAGGAAAGAATTTTTGTTTAAGAACAAACAAACAAACAAACAAAAAAACCCACAAAAACAACAAAAACAAAAAACATAAAAAACAAAAGCAACAAAAAAAACCCCACAAAAATAAACAAACAAACAAAAAAAGGCAGAAACACCAGGGGAAAAAAAAAAAAAAAAAAA
>NDXB01016155.1:0-11055 GCA_002631895.1 Agapornis roseicollis
GGAGAGGAGAGGAGAGGAGAGGAGAGGAGAGGAGAGGAGAGGAGAGGAGAAGAGGTGGCATATAAAAAATGACATGAAGCTAACAACTGCAAGTCAGTAACAGATCAGAGGCATTTGGCTTCTTATTGGGCTGTTTATGTCAAACTGACAGAAACCAGGCAAACTGAATAAGCACCCTCTCAAGCCTTTAGTCAGTGGACCTGTGGCAGATATCTTATATCTCTATGCTTATGGCTCTCAGTATATAGACTGAATTAAATTGGGGAAGAAGCTGGATTAGAAGATGAAGTCCTGTTTTTAGAGCTAATGTTTTGTACAAAACTGGCTTGAGGTCATGCTGGGAGGGCTGCAAAAGAATAGACCTGGTGACAACTTGGCAAAGTACTAAATCCATTAGAATATGTATTATCTGCCAACCAGCCAACCACTTTCCTCAGGCTTATAGTTCACAGTGCTTAGCAAACGCTAGTTAATTGTCCTTCACATTCTTTTCCAAACCCCATGTCCACATTCAGCTGGTGAGTCCATTTGCCTCCCTTCTGCTGATAGGAAAATGTGAGGCAACAAAACGCTTATTGACTCTTGCCAAATACTGAGTAGGCTGTTTCCAGTCCACCTAACCTGTTAGAGAAGGGCTCATTTGCAAGCAGATATCCATTCCATTTGGGTTAAACAGGACCGTACATGTGCTTGAAGTTCAGCACATACCCTCATATTTTGAGTCATCATAGCCCTGGTACTCAGCACCTCACAGCACTTAACAAGCTGAGTTGTCTTTTGCTCTTCTATTGTAGAATGAATTAATATGAATCATGTTCCAACACATTGACTCAGTTATGCTTGTAGTGTTGCCTTTCTGTCCCCATGAGCACGGTGCCATGCACAAAAATATCCCATTATGAGACAATTCTTGATTCATCTGTTTTCTTTATTGGTAAGAAATGCAGTATGTAGAAAATAACTAGCCCTGTAAGAGCTCAGATTGAACCAAAATCATTTACCCCAGAAGAATCTCGCTTACATTTTGCCGGCTTCTA
Source organism: Agapornis roseicollis (assembly GCA_002631895.1). Classification (NCBI taxonomy): domain Eukaryota; kingdom Metazoa; phylum Chordata; class Aves; order Psittaciformes; family Psittacidae; genus Agapornis; species Agapornis roseicollis. Next base: position 1,038 of record NDXB01016155.1, read on the forward strand.
CAGCTGTCCCTTCAAACTCAAATAAGATTTCTTTAAAAAGAAAGTATTCTGCCCTGCAAATGGGACTTCACAACGTCTCCCCAGACCATACCCTCTTCTTGTCAGTATGCAGCACAAAGCAAATCACAAGAATCCAAAGGTGAATCCTCTGGTGGTTAGATGTTTATGTTACCAAGCAAGCATTGGTAGGGAGACACATAGGACAGTTTCAAAGCACAAGAAAATTCTTATTCAGACACCGAGATGAATGAGATGCGTGCCCCTGCTTTGGAAAGCAAAAGGGTGACTGACCCATGCTAGGACACCAAGTTAGAGTTTGCTGTTCTTGAACCTTTCACTTCAGTTTCTTCATCTGTCAGACATACCCAAGTGTGAGCAATGTCCATCTTAAAAGGTTTTTGCAGACACTTAGGTGACTAACTTAGTGAGACTGTAGGACTCTAGAGATGCCAAACTCATGATGACAGTTCTGAGGAAATCTGTACAAGTTAGGGAAAGAAATTATATCTCCCCAAAAAAGCTTTTATCTCTTCAATTTCTGGCAAATATGCAAATCTTTCAAACGCAGTATGCAGATCTCAAACTACAAGAGGCCTTGTTCAGGCTTTGAAGGTGAAGCATCTTTCCACGACCATAAACCTTTCCTTGAAAAGGTTTTTTCGAATCTGTAAAAAATGAAGAAATGAAAGACAAAGAGACAGAAATGTCAGTGACTGATAAATTTTTAATATAAAAATTGTACAAGAATTTTGATACAAATTACAAGAGGTATTTGGACAAAGTATGAGTAAAACTCCATTTATATCCCCAAAACCTTATGCATTTTATGCAAAAGACATACTGTAGGACACTTACAGTACAGAAGAGACAAGAAAAGAAATGTCAAATAAAAACAGGACTTTTAATTCCCTCAGAATACTAATGGAAATAACTTGCTTAGCGTACATACAGTATTTATGAAGCTACCAATGTCACGATTATTAGATCAACATGATGCAGTTTTTCATATCCCCTTGTACAGCTATATTCCATAGTGCATGCTTTGGTTCTGCAAGTAGGACAGCAGAGCACTCACATTTTGCTCACATTGAGAACAAACAGTGAAAATGAAAAGCCTCACCTATTCCAAACAGAGAAGGGCCTTTGTAAAACCGTCTGTCAGGCCCTGACTCCATGCTTTCCCATGCCTGAGCGCAGGTACCCCAGGACACATCTTGACAAAGTCCACTGGAACAAGCTTGGCTTTGTGAGCCAGCAGCGAGCTCGCAGTTCTCCGCGCAGCAGCCCTCTCACTGTAGCTGGTGCATCGCTGAGCATCACGGGGAGAAGATGCGTTCGGGCTGTGGAAGCCCTCCCATGCCTACTGAGAAAAGGATTTCCAGGCTTTTTGCCTCTGTGACTGATCCCACTGCCATGCCCCTCAGACTTCCCAAAACATGAAGGTTCAAATCCAGTTTATCATGGCTACATATCTGCATGAACCCCCAGTCAGGTTCCCATCTTTCCAGCTCAGGAGAACTGAAACCAACAGATGGCTACATAGGAAATCACCATGTTTTACCTTTTCTGTCAAAACTGTGCCAGTGAGCAAGAGCCTTCAGCAAAACAAAAGATCTCTAAACCCCTTTGGCCACAGGTGTAAGCCCACTACCGTGAGATATTCATAGGTACAAACAGGTGGCAGTGAGCTGCTTGCAGTAAGTCAAAGTGTGTGGACCTTCACCCAGGGTAAATTTTGAATGTGTTCAGGGCCCAGATCAGCTTATCTGCACACCTGTTGCATATACACTTTTTATTATAGACAGGCAGGAGGCATGAACTGAGAACACAAATGCTGTCCATTAAAAACCAGCCACATTATGGGAAAGGAGTCCCACATGATAAAGGAACCAAAGTTTGCACAAGAAAAAGCAGCATGCTGAATTTCATATATATAAATAGCTAAATGAGACACATACACAACAGTGACCATTTTATTCATCTTGTCACTTTACAAATGGTGACCATTGTCACAGATGGAATGCATAAAACTTTCTGAAATGACAAATATCAGGAGGATGTGTTACTTTTCTGGGTGAATTTTAATGAGAGACTTTCTTGGAATGAGAGGAGAAGGGGTGGGGATATGTGAAGAAAATGGGAAAATTGAGAAAATTACTTCAGATTGTACAAGGGTTTGTTAAAAAAAAACAAACTATACATAGGAGTATGGTAGAAAAATAATGAAGAAATCAGCCTGAATTTGTACAGCTTAATTGATTCTTTTTACACTGTAGGTCATTGGGTAGACTAAGAAGAACATCCCTAGAATCACAATTTGAGCAGCTACTGTACCGTTTCACAGTCACAATGGAGAGAACACCTTCTGTCCCTCCAATGCAGGAGGTGAGGAAGGACAGGGATGTGGACTGCATGTCAAAGTCTAGAGCTGGATGTGGTAATTGTGTAACGTTACCCCACTCAGGCACAGATGTGCATGCATGAGTGCCACTGGTGTCCCAGAACTGCTGTTCACAGCCTCTTGCATTTTGTGACAGAAGTGGACAGGTTGTGATTAACTATTGATGCCATCCTAACGATGCATTATCCTGTGATCATTCTCAACCTTTTTGCTTGACAATGGATGCCTTGTGAAATCTTTATGCATCACTTAGCTAGTCTTGCTCTCTCTTTCTTCTCTTGAAATATAATTGCCCTGGATGTTTTGACTTTATTTTTTTTCTATTTTCCTAATGTATTTTTCTTCAAAGTTTTGAAAGGAGCAGTGAATGAAATCTGTAGAACATCTGAATAAACCTCTGTACACATCAGACATCATGCTTCTCATGCTCTTAAGCACATAAGAGCACATACATATATAGGTAAATTGATGGAAATCTTTTGCACATTTGTAACCTTTAAGTCTCTTTGTTCTAACATTGTGTCTGTTTCTTCCTCTCAGGCTGCCTCACACACACATTCTGATGCTCACACACGCACATACACACACATGACCCAAATTGTTTATTTGATCAGAAAGTCCTTGGTTTCCACAGACACCCTCAGAAATGGTATAGAAAGGCTTTTAGGCCTGCCCAAACTCATCATTGCAGGTCAGCTAATCCAACTTCTCCCACCTCTGTCAGTGCCATGTGCACATGGAGTTGACAGGGAGCAGAATTTGGGCACAGCCTCTATGATTCTGACACAAACAGGCCTCAGGAAATCGTCTGCTGATTTCACCCTTATAGCTTCTGATGCGCTTGTAAGGAAGAGGGAAAAGATCAGTGACCTTTGACTGGTAAAAAGCCTCAGCATGTTTATAATGGGTATCATTATCTCTTTCGTAGCAAACATCAAATTACTACACAGCACTGGAGATAGTAGCAGTACCTGGAATCTACAATGATGAGCTGGAGCTCATTAATGCCATGAATTGATCCAAGGATATGGAAAACAATGAACTCCAAAATGGCTGTGTTTAGGTCTCCTAGTCTTTGCCTTTTTTGTTGCTGCACTGGCTGCCAACACTGTGCAGCCCACAGTGCCCAGTTCTCACAGACTCATATAGGATCTGGTGTATCATCTCAGCACAGGAATGCTGCTGACCCTGCCAGGAAAAGCATGCTTCAGCTGCTCCTCTGTCTGCTTGGATTCTCAACTGCTATTCAGCAGTCAGCGTAAAATAAAAAGGAAGGAGAGTGGCTGAAGCCAGGTACACTGGCCTTTGTGCACTTACAATTTCTTAAAACGTGGTATTTGCTTCCAAGCAACTTTACTGTCAAACTCTTCTTACCTGATGGCCTCATCTGAGAAGTGCTTCTGGAGCTTGTACTTTTGGCAGTGTTCTTGTAAATGAAGGGATAAATTAGAAAAAATTCCACCTTGTATGGGGGCAGCAGATTGTGTCTCAGATATGTTTCCCTAACACTTCACAGAGGTTCGCGCTGACCTTAGGAGGAGATGTTCCTGTCACTGCAGAAAGGATATCTAGAACTGGCATCCATCACAGAAATCTGGGAGGATGATATTGCCCTAAAATCTGCCAAGGGATGGGCTAAACCAGAAAAAGACTGTATATCCTGTTTGCCATGGAGCCTACACAGCAAGCCCTGAAGCAGATTCATACAACTATTTCTAGCAGGCACAGTATGGCTTATGCCAATACAAAGCAATTAGTTGCTACATAAGCAGACACAAGTGCCATCACAGACAGTATTTCTCAGCTGATCTTTTGTTAAGAAGCCGTCTTGTTACTGTCTGTGTGATAGCTCGATAGAGCAGCCAGTGGCAGCCTTGGGCTTCCCAAAGACAAATCGAAGTGTTCCAGGTGGGACTTCACTCACTGCAGATGTGTGTGTGCATGCGTGTGTGTGTGAAGGTATGGGGAGGGAAAGCCTGGTTCTTATACTCAATTTCCCCTTCACAGGGGATAAATAGGCAATTACGCATCCTTTTATATTTGATGGCCAAGTGCTGAACTTGAAAGCACACTATTAGTTTGTGTCCCTTCAGGGCCAGTGCAATAAGTAGCCAGGAGAGCTGGAGCTAAGGAAGAGAGGGTGTTGTCTGCTGTTAGTGTGACAGTCTTGTCAGCAGCATTCACATTACTGGAAGGTAATAAAGTGACAAGTAAGTTATTAGAAAGATATGAGGTGAAATTGAACTGAAGCTTCTTTCTGCTCAGCTCAGGTTTTTTTTTCCTGCTTTATAATGGGCCACTATTTGTTACAAACCAAGCCTTGTCTTGAGATCTTATATAAAAAAAGAAATATTTATTCTTTGCAGGAAAGGTCACATGAATTTACAACATCACACTTTAAAGGAGAGGAATGGGAAAATAGTTTTATGACAACTACAACTGCTATTTAAAAAAAATACAGTGTCATCATAATGAACAATAATACTGGCAAAAGTCAAGAGGACTTGTCAAAAACATGTCCATTTTTTAACCCTTTGGTGGTCCAGAACTGCTTTCCTTTCAGTGCCAGTGCCAAACAACAGCAACAGTATCAGCATATACATGATCAATATCTTGATCAAAAAATCAAAGCTGTCATTCAACATCATGAAAACCAGAGAAAACGAGCTACATAAGACTGGTTAACTACAGATTCAAGATAATACTACTTATGTAAAAAAGTTGCTGCTTCACTCTGTTACAGGCCATTTTAAAGGCAGTGATAATGCTGCTTGGCAAGAAGAGACAGAAACCATGGGACTGGAATAGACATGTACTTGGGCAAACATGGGTGTGAAAGGTTCAGTCCATCATATGATGTTACACTGTTCATAAAGTAGAAATAAGTATGGAAAAAGGTTCCTTTTATGTCCCTACAAGAGGGGGAAAAAAACCCAGCTCACCATGTGTCAGCAGCAGGATACACTGATGGTTATCTAGCAAAGTAGCACTACAGTCACTGTTTTGTTGAGTTACTATAGCAGCAGAGTAGCAAAGTAGCAAAGAAAAAATAAGAAGAAACTGACATATACCAGCTGCTGTCATGTGTCTATCACTCACCTTTTCCCCACAGAGAACTCCTGCTGCCTCCCTGCCCCTAGTACAGACACCTTTGCATCTCTTTTGAAATAGAAAGAGTAATTTTGTTACCACAACCCAAAGAGAAAATTGACAAAAACATTCTGAGGACAGAAGAAGGAGTAACAGGTCTGTTCACATGACTGGCACAAGAAATTCAGAGCAGCATGTGTGCGTTCCTAGATCGCTTTCTCTCCCTTATTCCTTCACCAGCCACTAATGATGCCATGAAATTCCTGCAGAATTAAAGTATAAACACATTTCTGAAAAGATGTCATGTTTTCTGATGACAGCTGACATCCCTAACAACTGTGTGGAAAAGGGGTCCAAACCAAGCACTTCGATTTTAAAATAGCATACACATTGAAAGAGAAATTTTTTGAACTAGATCTCTGGTCATGTTCATGGTTTCTATCTTTGGAACAGATCAGACCTTGAATCGTTATGTTACTGAGCTTTCCCCATACCCACACAGCCCTTTATCTTGTTGTTTAGGCACATTCTTACCCCATATACTTAGCCATGCTAGATCCTTAACCTGTGTTAATTGAAGACTAAAACTCAGGGAAAACTCAAGTGGATTCCAGTAGCCCCACTTCCTATTAGCTGCACTGCACCAGATCAAAGAGGTGCTGGTCACTCCTGACAGCAAGTTTACTGTGTAAAACTGGACTCTACTTTTTTTCCCTAAACTGTTCCTTTTTTCTGGGATGGAATAGGAAGCACATACATAGGTGATGGAAAAGTTCTGAAACAGGCAAAGTAGACTTTCATTTACAGGAAGGAAGAAAGAAGGAAGGAAGAATGGAAGAATGGAAGACAGAAAGGGAGGAAGGAAGGGAGGGAGGAAGGAAGGGAGGAAGAGGGAAAAATAAGTAAATACACTCACAGCAAACATGGTGCACAATTTCTGCTGTGTAAAGCATCTACAGATCCCTAAGAAACATACAAATTCTGTGAGTTCAGTCATGAAAAGCCTTTGAGAGATTTTTAAGTGTAGTGTTTATGTGCTAATAGGCTTTTTAATCTGTATCTTCCACATTTTGTCAAATTGAGTTACGACTCAGTGACAGAGTGCTTATACTTTGTGTGGATGACTACAGTGTCGCCATAGAGCCAGCTGCAGTTTAAGAGGCAAAGTTAAAATCTCAGCCATAATGAAATGCACCTGGTTGAATTATAGCTCAGAAAAATTGACTAAATATTAAAGTGTGCAAAAATAGTTATGACTCAAATTAGCTCTTTACTAACACCAGCTAGTTAGTCCTCACAGGAGCACCCTTATGGGGAAGATCATGTTAGAATTAGCCGTATTTTAGCAGATTGAAACACAAATGGATAAGTGATGCGATCTGTCTGTGACTAAACAGTGAGAAGGGGCTACTGATGGTAGTAAAACTCCTGGTTCCCTTTTTTGTGCTTTGACTGTGCTGTTTTCCTTCAAAATTGTCTCATACAGCTTTTCAAAAAATACCTAGTGATTAGCCAGTATCACATGCTTTCCTGACCCACCCCCCTCCCCTCCAAAGCTAAGAAAAATGCTTAAAAACCCTCCAGAGAAGTAGTTCTGATCCCAAAGGATGTTCAGTACAAAGAGTTATTTCCTAAATGCAGATAAAGACTTCTTGATATTTACAGAAAAATACAACTGCATTGAATAAACAAAACAGTGAAACAAGGTGAAAAGACTGACCATAAAAACTATAAGAAACAAACAAGAAGGAATAAAATCCATATAAAATGAAAAATCTCTTCCTCAAAATTGGTCTAATTCTTGTAAAAAGGCTTTGACTGACAAGATTTGGAAACTGAAGAGATACCTGAAGGTTTGTGATGGCATAAGCAACTGCACAACATGTATCTTGTCATCACACAACTACAGCCATGCCATGTGCTGAACACATGAGATATTTGGTCATTACGCTTATTGCAGTCTGGGTCGCTACTAAAATCACCCAGATATGCTACTTTCTGCTGGTAAAGCCAAACTTCTACAACACAGCCCTTTTAAGGATTTTTCAGATAACTTCAGATGATACAAACTCCACCACAGGAACAATTCTGATATATACAGATTTCCACAGAGGTGCATGGTAAGTAGGAAGGAGGGAAATGCCATTCAATTCAATGTAAGTGTATATGCCCTTCTAATACAAAGACTGTTCTGACATTAGTACCACTAGCACTGCAGAAGCTGCTTGATTCACCTAGAAATAACAAGTAATATTCTGTCCGCAAAACAGAGATGTCTCCTACATAGCTCATGCAAAATTTGAATGTTTAGGATGCCATAAAAGTAGGACTGCAGAGCTTATAATGCTTTTTTGAGGTTTGTCTCTGCTTCTTTACATTTCAGAATGGTCTGTTCCATTCTGTGTAATAAACAGATTTTTTTTTGCCTATGTAATTCATCTGCTGAATTTATCTACTGATGATGTTTAAATTTCCAAACAAGTTTACCAAAACCGTTTGACCTCTAACAGAAACAGAGTGAAATGAGAATGCAGAACAGTGATTCATTCAGTGAGTAATTATTTATGTACTTCAAATGTGTTTTTCATTAAAAATGATATTTATTTATACCGTACACGCTACAAAACAGTGGAGTTTTCTTCCTGTAGATACCATTCAATTTTTGTTGGGGATTCTGTTAGATTTTCCATCTTCCTTGTCTTAATAGCCTGAGAGAAGGGACGGGAGTTGAGTACAGATAACACTATAAAGATCCATGTGTTTAAGAAGAATGCACCCTTACTAATTTCCCTTTCTCACAAACACACTGAGCTTGAACAGCATAAAACAAAGCAAAGCAGATCTCTCCACTCAATTTAACAAGGCAAAGTAGTTGAGAGTTTGAGGAAAAATAAAAAAGATGAAAGAAAAAATCTGTGAAACTGCTACAGCTTTTCACTATAAAGTTTCTTTTTTGTTAAATCAGAAGGTAAATTTTCCTTACAGTTTCTGTAGGATCCACAAATGTTTCCCGGGCTTCATCAGTGTACAGCATCAAAAAAAATTATCAGAGGTTTGTAATCCATAAGAACATAGTGAGAATTCATTTAGAAAGGTTTTTCTTTTATTTTCTACAACTGCAAACACTGATTTATTAGCTATTGATTCCTACTTTTGGAAACAAGAATACTGAAATGCATAAGGAGTACTAAAAATGAGGAAATCCATATTAAGAGTTTCCTCTAGAAAACATGAGTTAAGTACTCAAGTGGACATAAATGTAAGAATAATCAAAATGCACAGCAAACCAAAACAACGACAAGCTGAAACAATGGAGCATTTCTGACTCTTGGCTAAGAAGAATAATGTTCTGGGTCAGCAATACAGAAAAGGAACACACTCTCACTGAAGGAATATTTTATTGTACACTGAAATATCCCTTGTGGTTTTGTTTGATTGTTTGTTTGTTTTGTTTTGTTTTGTTTTGTTTTTTCTTTGTTATTCTTATTGGTTTTGTAAAGAAAAGAGTCCACAACACACACCCAAATGGTTTTGGCTGTAGACTGAACTTAAGTAAATACCATCACTCACTCAGTATGTTGTGGTAACTCAGGCTGCCAGTGTGGTTTACCAGCTCAAGCAACGTGTAAACACCGGAAACAAAAGATTCAAAGGACAGCCTCTTTTTCTCTCTGCCTTTCTCAGCTGTTTGCTCTTTCTCCCCATCCATTCTTTCTCTCTTTCTTGCTATCTTTCTTGGACTTCTATTATTTTCTGACAAGCCATGCTGGTGAAACACAAAATGTTAACACAATTAGAGATCCTTTTTTTCTGGCCCCTAATTTTATCCAAAGGGAAAGTTATCCAATAAAAAGTCCAGCATATGTTTTCAGAGCTTCTAAGTGCTTCTGCCATTAATTTCTTTTGATTGCTTCTATAAAACATGCCTTAATCATACTACAGCAATCTCCATTGCAAAAAAGACAACTTTACAGAACAACATAGTCAACATTATTTCCCTGTTCTTTTTGTATTTTTTTTTAAACACCACAAAAAATCCAGGCCATAGTAAGAAGCACACAAAATTATATTCATCTTTGTTCTGTGACAAGTAGTATCAGCATTTATATCCCCAAATATTATGCATGTTTGACAAAAGAAAAAGTTTCCGCTGATTCACATGAAACAATTCTTTTTTTTTCTTTCATGTAATGTACTCTATAAGGAATGAGGATGCACTATTGTTTCTACTAATAATTGGCACTTGAGAAAAGCACCAAGAATTCTGTGTTTCACTTTATCCTTTTTCCCTCCCAAGTATTTTTTCCTGTAGTCCAAAACTACAACTGTGGTAATGGTGAATAACTACATTTTCTTTTTTCAAAATGTGTGCAAAGTTGGCACTTTTGTATTAACACTAAACACTAACACTCTTTGTTTGGCATTCATGCCCTCATACTGACCAGACCACTTTTATCTAAGTGTATTTTTTTAAAGACACTTACTGAAAGTATGGCAATAGTTTAAGGAAAAAAAAAAAAAAAACAA
>NDXB01016155.1:11193-24997 GCA_002631895.1 Agapornis roseicollis
AATTTAAGGAAAAAAAAAAAAAAAGCATGGATATTATTACACATCCCCTTGTAGTGTACGAAAAAGTGCATGACTGGATTTATGTAATAGTACAAGACAAAAAAACTGTATTAGATCAGGTACTGTAAAGCATGCCAGCACCTCTGTATTACTTATATCTAGCAGGTAGTTAAAACAAGACTGTGGTTCTTTTAAAAATGTGCATTAAAGCTAACATAAATGAGTAGGACTAGCCAGCAAACTATTTTTCCTGTTTATCTAACAGCTGAACGTAACTGTAAAAAGTAAGCAAAGAAATAAGAGTTAAACCACCATCAATACAATTGTTTTACATCATAGGCCTGTCAAGGCTCAATATATATATACAAGTGTAACAGCCATGCTTAGTAGAACGTTATCCCCAATGCTTAGAAGACACAAAGACAACTAAGTAGATTTTTTTTCTTTTTTTGTTTGTTTGCTTTTTTTTTGTTGTTGTTGTTGTTTTTCATTCTTTTTTTTCAGGCAAAAGTCATGAGTAAAACAAACTGTCCTTTTGGAGATGACCAAGAACATTCTAATAGAACTAGGGACAACTGCAAGTTTTCTGTGGGTTTGTTTCTTGGTTTTGTTGGCTTTTTTGTGAAGGGTCTGTTCCCCCAAATTAAAGATCCCACCTTTTTCTTTCTATCCCAAATAAAATGTAAAAAAAAAAAACCAACCCAAAACAACCCAACAACCAACAAAGGGGAAAAAAGCACCTGGTGTTTCTTTCTTTTGTTAGAAAAGAAAAAGATTATATATATATGTATATTTATATATATATATATATATATAAAGGGAGACTGTATATGGCAGTTCAGATGTGGTGGGCCCTCTCTGAGAGCTGGAATTATGCTGTGTCCATCCTTGAACTAATCTACTGAAGCAAAGGGAATGTTTTTATGCAGATTGGGGTTCTGACTGTGCCGGTTTCGGCTACGGACAGAGGAGAACATCATGTTGCACCCGGGGACTTTGCATTTGTGCATTTCTCGTAAGTGCACTGTTTTATAGTGCACTCTGAGGGTCCCCTTGTTGCTGTACATTTTGTGGCAAATGTTACACATTATCCCACCGTTGCTCACCGAAACACTGTTGAACATGAGGGATCCTGGGACATCAGTGCCCATACCTACAGCTAAGGCAGGGGCATCTGCTTTGTGGGCAGATTCCCCACTGTCACTTGCCCCATCGATGTCATCCAGGAGAATGCCCTCATCGCTTCCTGCATCTGATTCTCTTGAGGAATGAATACTGCTGCTGGACTGGATGCTGGAGGTGGTGCTCAGGTCTAGGACCATATAGTCTTCTGATATGCCCCTGCCATACCCATTCATATGGGAATCCTCAGTACCAGCAGGTGAGGAGGTGTCTTCCCTTATGTCAAGCCCCATCTGATGCTGAGCGCCATATATCTTCACCAAAAATTCATCACGGAGGTCCTTACTAAGAGAAGGCTGTGAGGTGTCCAGGCCCATGTCATCCAGTTCTTTGGTCAACAGTTTACGGTGCAGGTTTATGTTAGCACTGTGTCTGAGAAAGGAAGAAGGAAGGGAGAAAAGGAAAAATGTATGTAATTTTTGATTAAACCTACAGTCATCAAGCACCAAATCCAAATTCTGATTTATCAATAATCTATCATAAATATATCCCCAATCCATGTTTCCTCGAAAATTCAATCTTGCTATAAGTGAACAAATTTCAAGGTAAGACCAATCCAAAACAAGCCCCACACCCCTATATTGTTTTTCTTTTCAGCTACTGCTCCTCAACATTAGTCCTCAGCAGCAGCTACAAACTTTTTATTTGATATTTACAAAATAATACTAGCAGCAAATGCAAAATGCTCTTCTTGGTTTCTGAATCCCTAATGGCCTTCCTAAAAGCCTTGCTTAAAGAGAAAATATTATTAATATATGCAGTATCTGTGTGTGTTTGTATCTATGTCTGTCTCTATATCCATATCCTTATATATTTTTACATACATATAAATATATCTGTTCTTTTTATATGTATATATATATGTATGTACTCACATAACTGTGTAAGTGGAATATATGAGGAGAAAAAAATAAAGATAGCCGAATGATACATAGTCAGAGGTCCTCATTCTGATAATTTAGTTCTGGTATAAAGGGATTTAGAGTTGGGCCAAACCAAGATGGAAAAGACTTGAAGGGTTTAGAAGAACAAGTCTCTGAAATCTACATGCAAGTTTCCTAAAATCTTAGCCAAAGTCACTGGTTCCATCCTTCTGGGAGGACACTGCCACTCCGCCCTGTACTTTTCCCAGTTGTGTGTCCAATGCAGTGCTCAGTGACCTAAGCAGTGTAATTTCCAGCAAAAAGACCCTACTAATGGCAATGAGAATTTTGCCCCAATCAATTAAAACTCTTGAGCATGACCTTTGGTTTAGGTATATGCTGAAGTCAGCGTGGGTGCTCAAGAGACACTGGAAAAGCTGTCACTGACGTCAGTGGTTTGGAGCAGATTCCAAGAGCTGCAAGTTAAAATATTCTTAAGCGTTTTACAGAATCTAGGCCCTTGCTCTCAAGGAATAAAGTTCTATGCTTGCAAACAAAATGTAAGCCTTTGGGTTAGTAACTGTGTAAAGCAGCCTATTATTTTAAATGTTGCATTCTACTCTCCACTTTTGACATTGGCTTTATTCACCCATTGCAGTAGAACCTCACTGATTTGCAGTAGTGTCAGGAAATCCTCTTTGAAAAACATTTTCTGAATTAGCAATGCAACCAACAAACAACATGACAGACATCAAAGACCTCTGACCACAGAACATGCTTGTTTTGTCAAAGTGCTTAATAATAAGCAATCAGCATAAAGTTTTCAGTATTAGAAAACTTTAGGGTTCACTATTCAGAATGTGCACCATTGCTGAGTAAACAACAAATATTTACTCAGTTACTTTGGAGGGTGACTGGATTTTCAAGTCAGTATAAAAACAATTAGCGAAGTTCTACTGCATAACATTCTTTGCAAGCTAAGGACCCAAACCCGCAATTTACAACATGCAGACTCACCAGTCTGTCTGCCCATTATAAATTGCAGATCAGAGCCCAAATGTAGGAGGGAAAAGAAGGGGGGTAAGGGGGACATAAGGGGAAGGAAAAGAGAGAGAGAGAGAGAGTTTTAACATAGGAATACTTCAATTTGCAAAAAAAGCACTAGGTATAAAATTGGCAAGGGAAGGATCAAATATTTTACAGACATTCAGATCCTACAGTAAAAACAAACAAAACCCAACCAAGAAAAAAAACAAACAGCCCCTCCCCCAGGTCACCCTCCCCCCCCAAAGGAACAGGAGGGGAAAGGGGAATAATACCTATTAGCAAAATTTCCTTGAAAGCTTTTGTTTTAAGAAACCCTTTGAAACATATCTCTCAACCAATTGAAGTCTCAAGCAGGGTACAGCAGTACAATGCAGATGAGTAAGGAAAATACAAATATAGGAAGATTAAATTGATGTGGAGTTAATTTCTGTAATTTTCTATCACTTTCTTTGTGATTCATCTGTCTTTTGCACATAACATTTGGGAATAAATAAAGAACACAGCACCAGAAGCAATCTGTCCCACTCACCTGCAAATGCTGTTCTCTGACATAATACTGATACCGAACTATAGCCTAATTGAATCGCGTCTGCTTGGGATGCAATTATTCCAGTAAAGGAGGGACTAGAATGGAAGATTTCTCTCCTAATGAGAAACAGTTGAGAGGTATGGGCAAGGGTGGAGAAAGCGGAGAGTATTCCTTGTTTTTCTCCCACATGGGAAGTACTTCTTTCACACAAGCAGGTATAGCACCATTGCTTTTTTAGGGAGCAGAAGTGTAATTATGCATATCCCCACACTGCACTTAGGAAGGCTGAGCTTACCTTGTGATAAGATCAGCTTTCTAATCTTTTGCTAAATTGAGATCACAAAAGAGAGAATGAGAAAAGAGGAGAAAAGAGAAAGAAAAAAGGGAGGAGGGAGGAGAGAGAGAGAACAAATTCACATTCCAGTCCAGACATATGTGGGTTTTTTTTGTTTGTTTTTTTTTTTTTTTTTTTTAAAAAAAGAAAAAGAAAATAATATCTGAAACCAATAAAATACAGACTTTTTAAAAAAGTCTTGACTGTGAAACTGTATTTATTAGTTGTAATCTCACTTATACTATTGTCCTGATGGAAACTGACTTAAACACACAATATGAAAAACATAAAGCAAATTAATCAAAGCAAATTCACAGCATCCCTGTTATCATCCACAAATGAGTTTTGAGCGGATGCATGCAGTGCACACATACATGAATGATAAACAGTAGTCCTGGCAGTCCTCTGCCTTGCTGGTGTCAGATGGCACACAGTTCCACCTAACGTTGCTAAGTGCAGTACAGGAAATGCTAACTGTGAAGGCCTGTCCACACTGACCAGCATTATTACATGACCATAAAAGCACATTTGTGCTTATCATCATAACGCTAACTGCAAACTACTCATAAAGTGCTCATGTGTTTATTTCTTCTGATTTCTCTCCCTCACTCCCCTGGTACAGGAATTTGCTGCAGTGTAGAAACTAGTCAGGATAACTGTAACTGTTTCCACGCATCTGTGTTCCTATTTCTTTGGTTTGCTGCTGAGAAAAACAGCAGCCAGGCATGCAATGAAAATAACTCCAGCGTTCACTGAATGAAGAGATAAGAATAAATTACCACATTAAAGAGGGACACTGAGCCCCAGATGGACAGAGGCCATTCTGAGAAAGACCAGTGTAAGGATGCAAACCCTGCTGATGCTCTGATAAGAAGAGATGCTTCTCTTATTCAATTCTCACTTACAGCAGTGGCAATCAGTAATCTAGTTAAAGTATGTACCAGCTCATAATATCTGTCAGGCAAACGATGTGCAGAAATGTGTGGACCAGTTCTGGCACTCTGCTCAGTAGTGTCCCTTTTCCGCTGTCAGCAGTACTGTTGGATTCTCCTAATATAATTACATTGACTTTTATTCAATTAAGTGCCATTCCTAGCCTTAAAAAGAAGCTACTTTATCAATTGATTCAGGTGTAATGCAATAATAAAGATGAACTCATGGCAGTGCATTAGCTCTGCTGTTCATAACTTCTGAACATAGGTTCATTCATAGCAGTCGATTTCCATTATGCAACCACAGTTCAAAAGAATTGATTCTTTTACATTCATTTCTTAATCTATTTCACTTGTGTTTAATACTCTCCCTAAATATCATATGCAAAAACATCCTGGTAGGGATGGGAGGAACAAATTGTGAGAAAATGTTCATTTATTCCAACATCAAGTTTTGAAATCTTATAACAAAACCAAAGTCACAGAGGTTAAACCCTCAGAATTAAAAATACTGTGCACTGAAGATACGAGCAACTCACATGTCCAGTAGCTGAATGATTGTTGGGATAGAAAGGAAAGAAAAGTATATTTTCACAGATGCACCAGTCTAGACTGCTCAGAGGCTGATGGTACACCCGTTTTCCATCTGCTACACAACTAAATGTAGCATTGCACCATGAGGTGCAGACTGAGTATACTGTGTAAGGTGATGCCTCTACAGTGCCCTGCATAAAGATGGCATTTTTCAGAATTGAGAGCAGCGTTCCCAAGGTTTCTTTGTGAAAAGTTATGTGTAGGAGAAACATGTCCATGTATGTAAGGACAGCTACAAAAAAGTGGATCCATAATCAAAAAAATGGAACTAAGGAAGAGATAAAAGCAGACTAGAAAGAGGAGTAGTACAGGCACGGAAGTTTATAAAGAGACACTTTCTGGGAAAAGGCAAGCACTGAATAGAATAGGGTTTAGCTTAGGGCAGGGATGAAGCATGATTTGCTATGAAGCTATGAAGGCTATTATTCAGATGTAAAGGTAGAAGAGTATTGCCAACGTGTAGTCTGACCAAATAGCTGTAAACAGCAGAAAGAAAGACATAAGAAGAAAAATCTAGCATCACATATATTGGCCAAGCCCAAATTATCTTTTCTCTTTATAAATGTGACTACTTTTTCCTCCTCTCATCCAGTGCTGGTCTTCCTTGTTATGTTAAATTGTTCCAGTAGTTTACAGATCCCCTTCTCCAAACCAAACTGAAATATTCTACCCTAATCCAACTACTTCTCCTCCACTTTTTCACTCTCAAACCCTAACAAGTTCACTATTAGCTTTCAGCCAATGTTAGCCACCTTGTCTTATGTTCATCTGCTCCTCCCCACAGCACCTATAGTTTCTTGCTATACCTGTTCTGTTCCCCCATGTGATTTACAATGCTACCTTTCCTTCTCTGAATACTGCTCCCAGGTACATTACCAATGTTACACGAGTAAGCTGAGGCACAGCTTGGACAGAGTGATTTGTGCCAGTGCACTAACACTGCCATTAAACAGTTGGAAAATCATGAAGCGCGGTACGCCAAAAATAGTTGAGCTTCAGCTTCAGCTTGCTGTGGCTCCATTATTCCTTATACGTTAGGTAGCTAATTTAAGACCGTATCGGGTGTCCTTTACACTTGCTGCTGAATCTGCAGGGAAAGAACCTTGAAGAATCTCAATGGATGCAGAGGTATATATATGTATAGAAAACACAAAATATTTGACCTAGTAAGATCCTTACTGATCCATCCATATGATGATATATATGAAATCTGTGCTTGGGCCAAGTGGCAAGGGTATCTCACCTCCCAATTCACCACTGCCCTTTCAAACAAGAGTTTCAGTGGCAGCACAATGCAGAGAGCCACAGTGACTACAGCAGATCTCTGACTGTGGGTATGATTCTACTGGTGGTAGGTAACATTTGCCTTCTCTTGTGAAGGTTTCGTAAATATTCTCCTGTAATTAGAATTCATTGTTGGTTCCACCCCACCTACTACTAGCAAGCTCCTGTAGTGAGAGATGCACTATGCATCAACAGAAGACCTAGGAAATATGGTCAATTAAACGTACATGCCATTTACACAGCTCATAAATCCAGACTGGGCAGTTTCTTTCTACACTGGCAATGAATCTGATTTTGTTAATTTACTACCCATTTGTTGCAAAGAAAAATGAAATGGCTGCTTTATTTTAGTTTATTTTTATTTATCCAGTCTTCTTATTTCTTTCTGAAGTGAATGAGGAGAAATGTATCAGAGAGTAGAATTTGTCCTGGCAAAGGAACTGGCATGAATTCTATGCATGACTCCAGGCCAGCTTTGGATGCACCTGTGCCTGCACGCCTATCTGCACGAAGGCAAGCCTCATCTCTGATGTGCACAGCACAGTTGGGGAATTTGGATGATAAAGAGTACCCTGTTTATTTAAATTCAAGTATTATACGGAGCACAAACCTAACTGCATGAAAAATTGGGTGGAATGTGTTGTTCACAGTTTGGGACAGGGCAGGCTGTTGAAAAGGAAACATTAAGCATTATTTTCTCAACTTTTTAGAAAGAGAAAATATGATTACACTTAATAAGAGAAAAAGAGAGAAGAATGAAGCAACAGCATAATTGTTAGGGCAGTCAGTTAGGGACTCAGGAAACCCATTTCCCAGTCCCTGATGCTGTCAGACAGAAAGGCCAAATCAACCAATGTCTCAGTTAAATGTCCTAGCTATTGGCCTCTTGCTCCTTGTTGGCTGGGTGTAAGTGACAAAGTTCCCTGATAAAAATCTCACTCAAACGTCAAAGCACATTGTATTGTTCATTAAAATTCCAAAGTGAATAATTTCCCACATTTCTACTTCTATCCCACCACATCTTTTCTTCCTAGATTTCCAAATAAATTAGCATTCCAATCTGTTTTACTTAAATGTTCTGAAAATGCATTTTCTGGCAACTAAACTATTTCCCAAAGTAATACCACTCAACCCTATCATTTTAACACGGCAAAGAATTCATAGACAGGAAGTCACAGCAGAAGGCTGTCAGACTTTGGCAGTTCTTCTTTAAGATACAATAAGTGATCCCAGCATTAGGTAATACATTAAAATTAAATTTCGAGATTTAATGCATTAAAAATCAACATTAAATTATTTCCTGTTAAATTCTGTTCTTTCAGGTAATAGAGGATTTCTTTGGGTTTGTTTTAGTGGGTTTGTTTGGCTTTTTATTTTTTTAAGAAGACATAAGCTCCATTGGTTTACAAAACATGAAACCACACAATCAGCACACTTCAGCAGTTTGAAGAATGTTCTACTACAAAATCAAAGGCAGGATACATTTGTGTGATGGTTTATATACAGATTGGTAAACCTCTTCTCAAAGTTGGATACTGATGTAACTGCTCAGGTTGTACAGACTCCATACAAGGTATCCTTCTGCTATATTTAGTCTAAAACTAAGCACTGCCAATCTGGTTTAAAATATCATAAACAAGGAAACTTTAGTTATTCCTCCCATGAGACTTTTTCCACCACTATCGTCAGCTTAGTATTCAGCCTACATTTTTACTATAATTAAATGTTAAAGTACAGTTCTCTTTATTTCTTTTCACCTCAAAGGTTGTCAATTACAATTTATGGGTGTGTTTAAAAATTTCGGCGAAGTACTGTGGTCTTATCTCCATTTCATGTTCCTTTCCTGCTTATTTAAGCCTGAAGCTCATAGAAAGGCTCAGAATATGTGAACAGAACAGAGAGTAAACCCAGAATTTTATGCTTTTCAGAATCTCTGCAGACTGAAAGTGCTGGGTTTCATGCAGCTAAAATCAAAGAACCAGAAAGTAAGACTCTGGCTAAATATAACAATGTATATATTTATGAGAAAAGATGTGGCCCTAATTCTGATATTTCTTCAAGAAGGAAGCAGCAATAATTTCCCACATTTACTTAAGAGAATCAACAATAAAACAGTTCCTGAAATTTAATTAGTAGTGGAAACTGTTAAAGAAATTATTTTCTTAGTTAATTTTTGTTCTAATTTTACCACTCTATCAGCAGGCTTTGACACAGTTTTGTTCGCTTGTTTGTTTGTTTTTAGTTAAAAAATCTAAACAAAGATAATAAAGGTCTGAAATCCTCATCTGACCAAAATTCCAAAATTCCCATTTATCTGAACAGAGCCAAGGTTTCAGCCTGTGAAGCAGCACTTCCATATATTTGATCATGTTTAGTTTGCCTCTAAATGTAAGAGGAAAAGTAGGGATAGGGGTTACATGTTAGAACAATAAACAAAGACAAAATACTATACTACCCAATGAAACCATGGCATTTCTACATGAACAGTTTGGGTAATAACATCAGTTCTTGAGGCTTTAAATTGCATAGAATCTGAAAAATATTAACCTTTCATAGGAAGAAAATCCAAAAGGTAAAATACAGTTCAGCACCTATTAAAAAAGTGAAAAAAAAAACAGTGCTTATTAAATACAGGAAATAAAGGACAAGCAAGTTCTTGCAAATTAAAGATGTGGAGCCCAGTCATTTCAATCCCTTTCAATATGAAACAAATCACTCACACTGGTCACGAAGACAGCTCCCTCTACACTCAAATTATTCACTTGAAGATAAGCTCCCATCAAACTCTTTAGGGGTTTAACTAATTTACTGCACAGATACGGCACGTCTGTTGTAATAACAGGTAGGATGTATTGGGGTCGACCATTTATCAGAATTAGACTTCTTTTTTCAATTCACAGTGAATTATGCTGCCTACACGGCTCCTCTTTCTCAGAGCTTCCCATCCCCTTACGGCCCCTAATGTGGCAGGCAAACAAAATTGACAGTCTCATCTTGTCAACAAGGGGTGATTCTCCTGAGAAGCCATTTAACTTTGCAGAGGAAGCAATGTATTAATGTGCCTGTCCCAGGAATGTTAATCATCTTCAAGCTCCCTCTAACTTTGACATGAAAGAAATCACCAAATTTGTTTACTAAATGAATCGTAATATGCTAATAAGAGAGCATGACATATATGGTAAAGCCAAACAGATGGTTTGTTTACTCCACTTTGCAACTTTATAAATGTTGTAACTCTGAAGATGTTAGTGAGAATTATTGGTTTGTTGGCAGTGGCAAACATGCCTTTTGCATACTTAATCCACAGTTAGAGTCTGAAAACAATTTGTCATCACTGTGGAATGCATAAAAAATGTCAATGCAGAAATGGCATTCGGGGAGGCAGGATAGCTGACTGTGAGCAAATACTCAGGTTAAATGTGGAACTGATATCTGATGGCCATGTTTGCTACCAAACAATTTGAAATGTGAAATCTGACAGGTTCGGGATTCTTGAAAGGCCCAATAATTCAGTACATACCTGTTGAGGTGTTTAGTGAGACGGTCCTTATGGTGTGAACATAATTACACTTTCACAACAGCTGTGTGTGCTCAGAAGCATCAAGGTCATGTCGCTCTCTTAATATATTACTATTGTTGTCCATTAAAGATCAAAAGATATTGCAAACAAAAAGCACAACCACTGGTGTACTTGCCAAGTTACTCAGAAACGATCAAAATTGTGTTGCAACACTTCAACCTCTCACTTTACTAGCTGCCTGGAAGCAAAACAGACTCATTACAAAATAGCCAGCACTCTTGTCTAACATCCGGACTGACTGAGAAAGTTTAGAATAAAAAGATTTATCTGACAGAATATTTCCTAAGTGAACTAATTCAGTGTAGCAATGTTACATGCATGAGAAGTTCATTCGATATAACACAAAATCCTTCAATGAAAATTACAGGTACTCAGCACCACTGACAATCAGTCCAACTGCCATAAACTACACATCTACATCCCTATGGAAAAGTTTGTCCCTGTGCTCTGCATAGCAGACAGGTGTTAGGCCCTCATCTCCTGTGTGTTGAAGTATTTTGCTCATCCTTCACACAAGGTGTATTTCCTCTTAAGAAGTACTGAGTCAACTTCCACACAGAATCTGTGCCAAACTGCATGAATTAACATTTTTTTTCAACCCTAAATAATCTAAATATTACATGTTGTAAAAAATCAGACTTTTTTTTACCCTTTATTTTACTTCACTGTTACAACAGCCATGTAAAATGTGATAATTTTGCAAGATTTTATGCAAACAGGCCATTCAGTTCAGCATCCCACTCATGAATTTTACTAAGTTTCAAGTTTCAGTAAATGCAAAAAAGATAAAACTCAGCCAGAACACATCGCTTCGCCTAATTCTGTTTTGAAACCAATTCTTTTCTCCTAGATACTAATAACAGCAGTACATTATTCATAATTTGCTTGGAAGGTTCATAGACTATTTACCAATTGCATTACGAGTTCAAATTCATAATAAATCCTCAGAACCGGGGACAGTTTCGTATGATTTTGAGTTCCATGGCAAATAAATAAACAATTTCATTTGGTCACAATGCAAAGATAATTCTCATTCTCACTACTTTGTTCATCTAAAATGTCTGGGTTTATTTGCATAAGACCAGAGGAAATACAAATGCAAATACAATGTGGCACTTCTACAGGGTTCCTGTATTAGTAATTTTACATTACCAAATAAGTACCCCTTTCAGGTCAACTGATAGCTGATTATCCTATAATCTCCCTTCATTGACGTCCCAACTCCTCAGTAATTTCAATCCTAAGAGATTCTTCCATACATACTATTGTCAGCGGTTATTAAATTCTCGACTTTTTACCCATCCACAAGAGACTGTGCAAAGACATCTAAGGGAAGTATGAGTTCAGCTTGCTGTCCAAGGATTATTTTGGAAGAAACATTAGCGGCCGTCCCAGCCTGGCGCTTATATCTCATTTGAAACATCTACTCATTCCTGACCAACAAAGAAAATTTCAATAAAGTACTTTTACTGGTTTAACAGCAGTGAGCTCCGGGGATTGTCAAAGTGCTCAGTCTTTTCCGAGGAGAGAAGGAATCAGCAGCTCAAATATAATTAACCTTCCATTCTCAATGCAAACTGCCACACACAGGAGCTCTGCAGTCTATTAGTGAAGTTATAACGGCCAACAGGCAGAGGCAAAATTGGTCAAAAAGTTGGCTGCTGCTGTCATATTTTTAGAATTATGATTAATGACACTAATAATGTGGATGATTACTGATATGTGTATCTCCTGCAGTTTATCATATTGCACTGGCTGCCTACGTCCACAATAAACATGATGCTATCATTTACCTCTTTATTGAAGGCAATCCTTCTCTTGAAGGAGCATATTCTAATTACTTTGTAATGTTTTATGTCTTAAACATTTTGCAGCTCTGGACTTTGCCAACAGCTTCATGTCTACCATTGATTAATTACAGAATGTTTAATCAAAATTTAGAACCTAATGCAGTCATTTATGAGTGTGCTGCAAGTGCCAAGATAGCTAGGCTGCCATCCCAAGCTTGGAGAATGCTAGGTTCAAAATTAAATCCCAGAAATGTGGAAGATGCCAAAGATTTTACCTTGAGTGATTTGAGTTTAAAATCTTACTTCACTTGAATGACAGGCACCCACCCAAAATGAGAGGTCTTTATTGTGCATGTATGTGTACTTGCATGTTCCTGTTACATCTTTCTTTCTCTATAAATGTCTTAATTTTTTTCTTTCATGCCATTGTTGCTGCAGTTGCTTCTCACCTCCTTTACAAGCCTTCCCTGCTGCTACAGCTCTTGCAAACACCAGTCAAGACAGTGTAGTTTTGAAGTGGTTAAACAAGTGAAAAATAATTTGCAGGGACAAATACATAAGTTTTTTTTTTTCCTTTTTTTTTTTCTTTTCTTTTTTTTTTTTTTTTTTTTTTTAATGTGGATTTTTATGGTACTGTCATACAACCATTCACCGTTGAAGTTAAGTGTTTTTTTAATACCATTACTGAACTGCTGAAATGGATGCTAATATAGCTTGGAGTGCTAATGTCAAATCTTGGTAATAAAAAAGACAGACTGCTGAATGAAATAATTTCAAGTAAAAAATAGAACAAAAGTGCTCTTCACTCTCGCTCTCCACTTTTATTGAATTGGGACTGACTGAGCCAATTGCTTTAGAAGTCTGTAAAACACAATTACTAGTGAGCTGACTGACCCAGCAGTGCCACTTCTGTGACGGAACAGACTAAAAAGACTGCAGAATTAATGCTGCTCCCCTATCTGGCCATCAAACCTGAGAGACGTCCAGCGCAGGACCTGTTATCCTTCCTGCGACGGCCTGCCTCCTTCTATCATGAAATCCTGCACAATGTATCATCTGTGTGCGTCTTCTTTGTGAAACAAGGGTTTACTTACCTTTTCTGAGTGGGAATCCAAGTTCTCCTTCTATCCAGTGTAATTTTAGATCTTTATCTATCAACACAGCTGCGTATAGGTTTTCTTTCAGTACATGCATCCACAGACACACACATATATACATGTTTGGGCTATTTTTATTTATGCATTTTGTGCATTAAACAGAAAACTACAATGTAAGATTTATGAACAACAAAATTAACTCTGTCCTGTTTGCATTTTCAGTTGTAAATGGCTGAAGTATACTTGCTTTTTTATTTTGGGATAACAAAAGGAGAGAGAGAGGGAGAGAAAGAAAAAAACACTGAACTGGAAGCAAGCAACACTTTTCCCTAGCTAATAAAATAAGCAATAAAGTTTGTAAAGCACTAGAATCAAAATCAGTAACATTGGAAATAACAACTTCTAGAACTTATAATTTTCAGCTTATGCTTCATACTCATATAGTTTGACACAGACATACAGCTTAGGTTTGTTTTCTTTTTTTCCCTTGCTCTTCAAAAAAAAAAAAAAAAGGCAAAACAAAAGTAAAATAAAAAAATATCTTATTGAAATTCAAACCTTTTTTTTCTCCC
>NDXB01016155.1:25549-46025 GCA_002631895.1 Agapornis roseicollis
ATTAAAAAAAAAAAAAAAAAGGAGAGAGACAAACTTGCTTAGCACAAGGCAAACTGCTCATTTAAAAGATGTTGCTGGGAAATAGAAAGCACTACTAAAAGCCTTGGATTTTCTTCAGAAGTGGTGGGCTTAAAACTTCTGTCAGGAAATATCCAGTGCTTGCCATTAATATTCAGCATCTGATGAGCCGTAAGTGGTATCAGACCTGAGAGATTTCTGTGTTAACCTACGTCCCAACCTACCATATGAGGTACCTCTAATACCACTTGGAACATTTTATTTGTACCTGCTGGATGCAAATGAGTGGTTTCTACTGCAGTATCTACAGCATAATACCATGAAACATGAAACAGTGGTTTCAACCGTAGTACCTAAGGCATAATATCACAAATACTGATGGCACAGATGGCCGTCTTAACTGAAGAGAGGCGCAGCTGGTGAGTACTGCAGGTCAGATTTAAGGAGTACTGAAAAGCTGTTCACAGTGTCTTGCAGTGCACTTGCAGTGCCTATGCAGTACACAGTCTGGTTATTTTTTTCCTTAACTGTTTCTAACCACACAGTATACTCCTGCAATTATAGGCTCTACTTTACCAATTTGCTATTATACCCTGTCGCATTTGCTAACCACTAGCAACTTGTGTAACCATGAAAAGATGTCCCAGATTTAGAGAGATTGTGTTTTGCGTCTTATCTCCAGGGCCCATAAATTGACAAATCTTTTTGAGTAAAATCTTTTTAATAAGTCATATTCAAGTTCAAAACACTCCCTTCTCATGCATCTGTTGCAAACTCTCCTTCAGGCCAGTGCCCTAAACATCATCAAATCATAGAGACATAGAATAGTTAGGGCTGGAAAGGACCTTAAGATCATCCAGTTTCAACCCCCCTGCCATGGGGTGTCCCATGGGCAGGGACACCTCACACTAAACCATGACACCCAAGGCTTTGTCCAACCTGGCCTTGAACTCTGCCAGGGCTGGAGCATTCACAACCTCCCTGGGCAACCCATTCCATTGCCTCACCACCCTCACAGTAAAGAAGTTCCTTAGATCCAATCTAAACCTCCCCTGTTTAAGTTTAAACCCATTACCCCTTGTCCTGTCACTACAGTCCCTAATGAACAGTCCCTTCCCAGCATCCCTATAGGCCCCTTCAGATACTGGAAGGCTGCTAGGAGGTCTCCACTCAGCTTTGCTTCTCCAGGCTAAACAGCCCCAATGTTCTCAGCCTGAAATAGCTACAGCAAAATGATCTTTGAAATTCTTAACCAATCTACCTGGGTCTATTAGCCAAGAGCTATCTTGTCAAAAAACAGTGAACATGAACCTAAATTAGCTTTGTTTTAATACACTGACCACCTGCTTCATAATTCTATCTCAAATAATACCCCCTGACCTCACAAACCCTAGAAATGACTGCATCTTTGGGATGAGGCCAACTGTGAACAATGTCCACCTCTGTTTAGATATGCCATGGGACTGGCACACTATCCTTCAAAACACTGTTGTAGCTATTTGGAGTCATATACACCTGTTATTTTTTCCCTTCGTGGGTTATTGTTCTTCTAGGACTTGCCTCACCAGTTTTCTTACTTTCAGGTAAGCTTAACTTTAATTCATATTTGACCCAGCACAGTCACTCAGTTCACAATAATGAATAAAATGGCTCACATCTAGGGTGGGGAGAATCATCAGCATCATCATTAAGGGTAGAAGAAAATGGCCTCATCTACAAGTAATCTTGGTTAGGCCATAATAGCTGATGTAGTTTTCCTCTTCAGATGACATTTTCTCTTTTTAGGCAGAAAAGCACAGGTGACAAATTCATGCATCATATATGTATATATGACAGAGTTTATCTGCATACTTAGTGTCTCTCTCCTTCATCAAGAGCTGTAACTCCAAAGGCCAGTAAATACACAGCCATTCCAGCCACAGATGTGTCTCCCTCCCCCTTTCATTATTTCTCCCCAAACTCCTCCAGCTGAGAGTACTGCATCTCTCAGGTTGCAGTGTCTTGTTCCATTTTCATGCATCCAGGCTTCTGGGAGTAGTTCCCTAGTGCTATCTTGCAGCTGTAAAGTACAGCTTCCTCCATAGTAGCAGAAATACTACAGTCTTCTGCTAAGTTTAAAAGAACATTAGGAGTCTTTCTCCACAGGAACTAAAGTAGGTAGATGTTTTGTTTACCATACCTCCAAAAGACACTCAGAAACATAGGATGTCTCTATATATGGGGAACAGCTTTACATTTACTCAGAAGTAGAAAATTCTCAATTTTCTTCCACTTTCTGTAGAAGATTTTTTGGTTCTTCCAGTTATTTCCTATAAACCTAAGGACAGGCAGGATATTAGGAATAAGCATTCATGTTCCCAGTCCTGTCTTACCAGAAAATCCCTTTCATTAAACAAAAACCAAATTAAACATTTATCCTATTTGTCACAACACATACCAGGGGTAAATACTGTTTCATGCATGTTTTGGTTTTGGCTAGTATTCACCACCCAACTTAATCCTGGTGTAGCAGTTTATTTAAATAAACTTTTGAGGTCATTGAAAAGTCCTTGACTTATTCTGCACGTTCACACAAAAATGAGACTCTTGCACTGAACAAGAAACTGAACTCTTGCTCTCAAAGTGATACCATTTTGTTTTAACAAGATTCTGAAGTCAGAAGATCATTTTAAAAAACAACTACAACCTCCAACTCAAACTCAAAATAAATGGATATGTGTAGCTGGAAAAGACCTCCCTCCATAGCGGAGCTGATTCTGCAATATTTACTCACATAAACATGTTTACTCACATGAGTAGCCTCACTAGGGCTTATTTTAATTTATTTAATTTATTTCTTCTCTAAAAAGAAAAAATAATTGTATTAATTAATTAGTTCTATGCATTCTTGTTTTAATTCTGATTCTATTGTTCACACTGATGAGTATCGATTATGACAGGCAGTATGCTTTCAACATGGAAGAAATTAGCTTTGTGTTAGAGGTGGCACAAAATGTTATTTTACGATCCAGGTTTTCTTTGTAAGGAAGAGTTACATGAATGTTTGCAATGACACACAACTTAGTGATGCTGCAAGAGAAAACTTAATGGTTCATACAATTGTATTGGCTAATGCAGCTAGTCTCTTCACGTACGGCATTCATGTCCAGAAACAGTAGTATAGAAATAAATACGTTCATATATTTAAAAAAATGGTAAAAAAAAGCCCTTTTGACTCTTGCCAAGGGGTCTATCAAACACCCAGTATCTTAAAACCTGATTTCCTTGTTATTATTGTAGGAAATTCAAGCTGTATATGACAGCCAATTATATTAGGGGGAATACAGTAATAATTATGGACTGGTGTGAAATATCTTATTTCTTGGAACTATCTGTCCCTAGAATAGAGTGCATTTATAGAAAATAATTCTCTAAAAAGTTATCTGTAGAAGATCCCAAGCATAGTAGCATGATGAAAAAAATGGGTGTTACTGTGTCAAGGAAGTGATAACAGGAGGCAGGTAGCAGCTTTCTTACATCTTCACCTCCCTTGATAATGTATGCAGTGGCTCATCACAGGTAACTGATGTTAATTTTTTCAAGCACACCTGTACAGGGCTGGAAGTCAGGTAACCAGACAAAAAGTATGTCTCTGCTTTTTCAATACAGCTACCCAGAGGCCTCTATCCACACAAATTTAGTTCTGGAGACATCAGCAAGTTTTAATAAACCACCTACAGATGTCTTGCTCCATACAAATCAAGGAGTTTACATGTTTAAATCTGGACTGATTTAACTAGCAATCAAGTGGCATGATCACACTTGGCACCAATAGTTGCCTCATATTTATTTATAAGTCACCCTAAGTAGATATTATTTTGTTTTTAAATTTATTCATGGGGCTCAGTCACCCTTCCATCCTGTGGAACATACACACACAGACACACACAGACACACACACTCTCACTTTGTGTGAAAATTTAAAGACAAACCTGAGCAATTAATAGTCCTGCTTTAGTTGCAGGAAGACAAAGTGAAAACTTCTTGCTTTGTTCCTCTGAACAGGTAGAGAAAGTTAATTTATTTTGCATGCATTGAGAGAAAGGAAATCATGGTAACATATTGTTACTAATGCTCTGTCCTATCTTAAAACCCAGAGATTTTAATAGCGCCAATATGGAGGTAAAGTGGGAATACAGCATGGGGATATGGAAAAAAGTGATTTTCACAAGTGTAGTGATTGGAGGACAAGAAAGATACAGGTTTTTATAAGATTGTTTTGATGAGTGATGTTACTTGTAGCTCAGAAGAATGATGAAAAAAGGCTCTTTAAAAAAATTTATTCTCAATATTGCTTTTGAATAGCTCAAATATTCAAAAGCAATACCATGTAATTTTTACAAGGGAAAACAGAATTAGTGGGTCACTGACGGGAAGGGCCAGGACTCTGCTCTGAGTTCTTTTGTCTTGTGTTGAACATACATGTGTAAGTTGGAACTACTGAATCTTCTAGTTACCTTGACCTGAATTTACACAGAATATCAGTGTTTAGTCAAAAATCAGAGAAGACATTCCAACCTTTCTGGCAGAAGGATGTTTGTACAGGAGTTGACTTTGGCACAAATGATGCAGCAATGGTGAAGTTGGATTTAGTCAACTCTGAACACAAATTATTAAGGATGCATTCCACATTGGAGAGTTGCAGCTGTGACATAGATAAAGAAATACCTTTAGTCAAAGGAGCACTGCATTTGCTCCTGACGTGATCTGCTGCCTCTGGTGATTAGCAGTTTGTATCACAACCCCACCCTTGCAAAAGACCATTTTACAAGAGCTACACTATCAGCAATTTGGAATTTTTCATATGTTCAGACAGGGAGAATATAGTCAAATCTTTAATTAACTAGACTTGCACTGGAAATGTCTTAAGCAACATCAGATGCCTCTAAAGGAAAAAAAAAAAAGGGATCATCCAATGTTATTTATCTCCACATAAGCTTGCATTTTCTTTTAGAACATTATTAGAGCAATAAGTTTTAGACCCCTAACTGGTAGTAATAGATTATTAATATTACAATACAATACTAGTAATATGATTAATAAAATTATGAAAAGTTAAATTCATGCTACTCTGTATGTTATGGGACAGCTAGAATTCTTATTTCATTAAGACAGTACTGAAAAAGTATTTAATTTTAATTGTCAAAGAAATTCTAAGCTTCTGTATCTACTCAAAGATTATGTGACTCACATCGCAAGCAAATCACACAGGCTTTTTATAATGTGTCCAAAATGGAACACCAATACACAACAAATATTATCCAGGAATTATTATTGTGTGCTTTAGATAGCTATTTCTTATTTCTTGTACAGCAGTTAATAACAAGATGCTTCTGAGCTTTTAAGTGAAATTGATTTAAGTGGCTGGAGGAAGTTCTCACTTTGCAATGCTATTAAATTTAGTTATCCAGTTGTCTTTGAGATGCTCTCCATAATATGAAGAGCTAGAAACTGTACACTTATGTAATGACTCTTTCTAAAACAAATGTATATATACAAAAAATACATCAGCAAAAAATAATAACAAAGTGAAAACTCTCTAGGGTGATTAAACAGTTTGGAAAAAAAAAAAAATCTAACTTTCACTTCCTAACTTTTAGAAAATAATGTTCAAGATGTTTAGGTTTTTTTATATGCTGTACATATGTTTTCATTTTTGCATGTTCTTAGACATGGTATTTCCAGATAAGAATGGGTAGCCCAAGAAGTTTATAAGTGTATAAAAGAATTATCAGGAACCATGAACCACAAGAGTATTACTTGGTTATTTCAAGGCATTTCCAGACGACTATTCCAAACCAGGAGTGCTAATGAATTTACAAAAACATCAAGCCTGAACAGGCATATAAACTCTACCACACCTTGAATTTTTTAATGTGCATAACTACTCTAAAATCTTTTTGATTAAAGGATGTAACATGTTGACGAATATCTTCTTTCCCAAGTGCAACACATAACTGAAACATATTCTGAATGTTACTAGTGGAATGATACAAAAAGATGGTCTTGTGCCTCACAGAACTTAATGATATGTAAATGATAATTTTATCTCTAAATATGCAGCCTGCATTTTAAGTTTCTGAATCAGATTTCTATTTTGTGGCTTGATTTCCATAAGCTTAATAGGAGTCTGCTACATAAGTGACAAAATATTTTCAAAATGTGCCCTTTTTTAACATTTTTATCTCAGCAATATTTTATGTATGTCACCAGAGCCATCTTTTTCTTAGAACATCTTTACTGTGCTATAACTTTACTATAAGCATGATCTATCAATGGATTCCTGTGGATATTTAATACATTGCATAAAATTCAAAATCCTAAAGATAACCACTTCTTACTTCACATGCTGAACGCAAAGCTGCTCTGCTTAGTACGTGACTGACTTTGCCTAATTCACTTGAGAAAGGAAATCAATCAAGCCAAATTCTGAACTAACAAAACATGCAATTTTAAGAACTGAAAGGGGTTGCACACATCTACTCTAAGAATAGATTATGCCACTGCATGCTTCCCTTGCCAAACTCCAGTCTCATAAAAGTTACCAGGATACCTCAAGAAGGGAGTTTTAATTTAGTTTTACCTGTCATGTCCAGTGGTTTGCTTAATCTTACTGAAATGGAAACTTTCTAGATTATCCTCGCCATCCATTTTGAACTTTTATTCTTATGACTGTGCCTGGTTTTCCATTTAGTGGATTTCATAAATTATAAGAGAAGACATGAGATATTTGGGGACTGGGCTCTCCATCAAAATAGTGAATTTTTGCTCCTCAGTATCCTCAAAACTAACTTGCTTTCATTTTGCATGACATAATATATTCACTTTCAAATCAAATCAAATTTCATGGGGGACAAAAAAATATAGGAGCTGTTGTGAAATGTTTAGGTAGGTTTAATTTTCTTTCTGAGTCTGCTGAATTTTTACAACATAATGAAAAATATGAAACACAAGTAAAGGAAAAGACACAACACAATCTTATGATAACTCCATAAACAAGACAGATTTTGTTACATGACAGCATGATCATCATTGCATGCGAGAACTTTTATCCACAAGTATGAAATAACTGTGCTATCCTACCACCTTGATAAACTCCATTCATATTTCATTTTCCTCAGAAATAAAAAAGAATAATGTATAAAAAAAAACCCCAAACCTAAGCAGTTATGGACCAGCTGTTTCTGTTTAAGCCCAACTTTTTCAGTATTGATGAAGCATAACTAGGACATGATATCATCTGAAGGGCCAGCAGAACATACTCTGGCTGATCTTAAAAATATGTAGGGGTCTAGCCTCTCTTCTCTGAGTGTGCATGATTCCCACCAGTGGAGAAGGGAGTTGCTCACATGCAGAAAAGAAGATAAAGTAGATTAAATGACCATAGTGGATAGAGAGGTATACAAGTTCTACTAAAGAAAGTGATAACTATTTTCCTAATATTTACTTGTTCTTGCAACAACGTAGTAGAAACATAGAATCATAGAATAGTTAGGGTGGGAAAGGACCTTAAGACCCCCCTGCCAGTTTTAAAATTGAAGAGAAGAAAGGATAGTCTTCTAATGTTTCCTGTTTGCTTTTATATGACCCTATGGGGATGTAAATAACTTTTATTACAGTTCTTCCATTCTATTTCTCCATCTATTCATCCAAATGTCTGTCCACCCCTTCCCTCCTTCCTAGTTCTATGGTTTGATATGCATGCATGGAGATACTTGTATATATATATTCATATTGTTTATAACTTACTATATATCTAATAGAAGCTTTTCTTGTATTAAAAGTTTCAGGGAAAATAAAATAAATATAATAAAATCTGCGACTTATAAACAGAAGGAGAATGCACATGGTCTCAGGCACACAGAAAGAATAATGACATTTATTATCTAGCCAGCCACTTAAGAGGATGGCAAGAAATACACTATTCTGAATCCCAAACAACAATGAAAATCTTAGTGATAATACTCTCCCAATGTCATGGGAACACAACTGTCACTTGTCATTACTCTACATCTCTCTATTTCTTCATACATCCTAAACTGCCTATTCTTACATAATTCAACACATTTAATAATGTAGAAAATCAATTAATATTTACTGACCTGTCTCTGCTTCTCCGTGATGGGAACGCAGCATTACAGCCAGCAACTGTGCAGACATGCATCTCTTTTAAATGAACATTTCTGTAGTGAAGCTTCACACTGTAGGAACTCTTGAAACTTTTCTTGCACACATAGCAGATCTTGGGATCTGGGCTGGAGCACATTTCACCTTCTGAGGAAAACTTCTGAGGGCTGCTGTAGTTGAATGTAGAAGCAAAACTTTCATGAAGGGCAGCCATACTGGCACTGCCACCATTGTAAAGTCCATATTGGCTCATGTAGAACATATCATATGTAGGGTCTGTATACTCTTCCTTCACCTTAATGACATCCTGGTTGGAAGAGTCAATGTGGTTTTCATCTGGTCTGTCACTGTGCATCATAGATTTTTCACCAGGTTCATGGAGGCGATCATCACCTTCCATGGATTCCTCACACAATTTGGGCTCTGATGACTCTGACTCATTTTCATAGTCTCTCTCGTGTTCCTGGTCTTCTGATGTCATGCTGTCTGCTCTTCTTATGTCTGGTCTGGAAATGCATCTGCTTCTGTCACTTTTGGAAAAGTCTTTCACAGACAGGCCTGGGCTCATTTCCTCCTGAGAATGGCAGTGATTGTCATGGCCAATGTCATTCACCATCGTGCTGCTGTCATTCACCTCTTCATCTTCATCATCAAACTCATCAGCAGTATCAATAACTTCCTTTTCAATTTTAACTGGCATGCTTGACTTCCTTGGCTTCTTCTTGGGCGCAAGGTCAGCATTTGGCTCTGGGGTGGGCATCAGCACTGAAGGCACTGATGACTCTGAAGGAGGTGGGGGATGCTGCTCAATACCACTCACTGCTGGTATTATTGGACTGGTAGGGAGTGAGGTTGGAGGACTCACCATCTCCCCAGGAGTAAGCAAATTTCTGTAAAAAGGAGGAACAGGTTGGACAGTTTTTAAAGCTGGGAACACCAGCTGACTGGGAAGAGGGTTTTGCAGTACAGGATCTAGAGGGGGAGTGGTAAACCCCATCGGTGGACGCCCAGGACTTGTTAAAGTTAGGCTGGATTTTGTACTTGCTATGACTGGAGTTGCAGCACCTGATGTAGCACGAATTAGATCTTTGTCACGGTTATTCCTTAGCATAGGCATGTGGAGGCGAGGATTTGGGTTAGCACTGTGGCGATTACGGCTTCTGAGAGAGCTGAAGACCATGTTGCAGCCCTCAATAGTACACCGGTGCTTGATTTTCAGGTGAACAGCATTGTAGTGGATTTTAAGAGTACCTTTGTCATAGAAAGTTTTGCCACATGCATTGCAAAACACTCTTCCTTTCCTGGAGGCTGACCCCATTCTCCTCATTCTGTGAATGCGGAATGAGCTTTTAGTGTGTTCTGGTTTTGATAAATCATTGACAGGTGTAGGTGTCTGAACAGGAGAGACGCATGCTGGCTCAGTTTTGGGCTCAACATTTGTGATGCTGGTCAAAGCATTTCTGCTGGATGTTTGCTCATTCTTGAAAGGTGTAGGGGAAACTTCAGATTCACTGCTCTCATTATATTCATTTTGGGCTGTAAGGCTTGGTTCACGAAGCCTCATTGCTGGTTGTTCTAGCAGGAGGCCATTTGGAGGCAGCCCTAGCAGCGGAGCAGAGACTGGATTTATGTACTGGAATGGAAGCAGGAATGCAAGGCTATTCGGGATGTTTTCAAAATGATGAATGCTGGAAGGGTTACTATTCTCCAGGTGAGCAAGGAGACTTGGGCTCCTGGTGCGATTATTGCTTTCAATAAAAGTCCTTATATCTGAATCTGTCTTTGAAGATGGCACAGCCACAGCCTGCCCTTCTTTTTCTTGAATTGCCATCAGCTCCACGATGGATTTTGTTTCTCCAAATCTCAGGAACTGCTGAAGGGTAATGATCTCTTCTTCCCTGGACATGATGGCCCAGCGGTCCAGCACCTTGCCTGCAGCATCCTAGAGGCCATATCAAAGAAACAACAAAGACAAACACAAAGAAAAAACTTATTGATTCTGCATAATTATGGAATTCAATAGAAGGTGCTCTTCTGCCTGAACACAAAACACTAAGCTTAAAACACAACATGCAAACAGTGTTAATAGAACTCAACCAAAAAATTGCAAACATTCCAGCCATGCAAATACAGTACTTATAATCACAGTCAGAGAAACAGACTAAATTTAATAATATCAGAGCAAAGAAAATATAGACCACGGGGCTCTGTGATCTAAAATGTTTTCAATACTTTTAACAATAGTGATTTATGTACGATGCTACTGTTTAGCATACATTAGTGTAAAATATGAACTGTTGCTATACACTCCATTGTAAAACATAGAAAACATTATCTTGATAGCTATTAAATGGTAACACTGTAAGGAAATGCACTTGATAGATTTGCTTCTCAAATATAAGCAGACGTAAGACTGAAGTTACTCATATGCCATCTCACAAGAAACTTGGATGCAATGCAAAAAATCTTAAAAATAGCACATAATATTTGTACCTTACTATTTTTTTTCCCCCCATGACAGCAATACTGAAAAACATATTAATTATAAACCTTCATCAAAAGGTAGAAATTGGGGCACTGGTTTTATCATAACTGGACCATTACTCGTAACTGATTATAAGCTTGCAATCTTGGTAGGGTTTAGACTAAAGAGATGACTTTTTTGCAGCCTTTTTATAAATGACAGTTAAAAATATGTAAAAGTAAGCATCTGATGGATGTAGATAGCATAAATGTGTAAAAATGTTGTCTCTTAACATTGCCTTCTTATAGCAAGGGAAAAATCCAGAGAGAATACACATCAGTAATCACTAGACTATCTGTTGTTAAATATACATTAAAAAGCATTTCACACTTTCATTTTTGCTAGTAAGCATGAGATTTGCCTGAAGGTAGGACTTAAAAATTCTGCAATGTAATGTCAGGCAATCCATTCCAGCATGTATTGATAAAAACATATTAAAATACTTATATAATGAATACATCATTTTATCGGCATCTTTCCTTTTGGGCAAATGCTGGACATAACAACAGCACAGTACCTATAACCAACAAGCAATGTTGCAGGCCACCAAACCAGAATTATTCCAGTGCTTCCTCATGCATTAAACAGTTTGAAAGCCTTGCAAGATACTCCACCATACTGTCTCTGATCTTTTTATATCTTGAATCTCAGATTCAGAACCTTATCTAAACACTTAGGACTATACACTAATGCAAAACCTATTAGCTCTTGTTTGATTATGAAGCCTGCAGATACCTTCCCTCCACCTTGTCTTAGTCATTTATTTATTTTATTACCTTCAGTATTCAAAGGATAGCTTCTTCTTTCCTTTCACATTTTGTAGAGTATTGGAAAATGCAATTTGCCCCAAATAGTAAGGTATATATTTATTTGACTACAGCTGGTTTCATTATTTCAGTTTTGATCTGCGTCACCTCTCTGGATGCAAAGTTAATTACAAAGAATCACCACAGAATCATAGAATGACTTGGGTTGGAAGTGACCTTAAAGATCATCTAGTTCTACCCCTCACCCCACCTCTCCCCCACCCCCGCCGCCATGGGCACGGATGCCCTCCACTAAACCAATGCTATGTATGTTTCAGTACCTGAGATGTAACTGTAAAAACCTTTGGAAAAGCTCAACACATGATCATTAACAATCAAACCATATAAGATTATAAAATACTCAATGCTAATTAGTTATGGGAAATGTTATACAGCTGATCCAAATGGAAAGTCCCACAAGCCATCTCTATGACAAAAAATATTTAACACATATCTACATGACAAAGAAGGAAAATCCATGAGGCTAATGTTGGCCCTCATTTGCAGCATTAGTCAGGAAATGTCCCCACCTTTGAACAAATTTAAGTACTATGGACATCTTTAATTTTTATGCCCTCACAGTTTTACCTGTCTAATGGAGCAGTATTTTGCAGACAGTGTTATCACGTAGAAATCATCCAGGTCAAAAAACCCCACCCAACAACAAAACAAAGTGAAAAAAACCCATCACCACCACAAACAAACAACTGAAGGATAGGTTTGTAATTTAAAACTCTAAGATTATATTTTTTTCCCATCCAACTAACTTTGGCTACTCTCCCCATGAGTGTGACCTAAATTTTCTTATATCTACTTCTCCCACAACTTCCAAACAACCATGCTGGTTCTACATTTGAGTAATTCCTACCTCAAACTACAAAACCAGACCCAGTTCTGATTTTAGTCTCAGGGCCTTTGCTGTCACCTTTGACACAATCTATATGCATCCATTTCTAATCCCAAACCACAAGTATTAATTCCTTCTAACTGTAACTTGTATTGTTTGAAGATGGAAATAACATTGCCTAATTTACACTGCTTACATGTATTGAATTAGGATTCCTGTCTGCAGCCAGCTGCAGGATGCTTTGTAATGTACTACTGGTAGTAATCTGTTTTGTTTTTGCTTTAATTTGTAAATCCCTCACAGGCTTATATAACAGATGCTTTATAAAAATGGATATTTAAGTAAATAAAAATTAAATACAGCTAGCATGACAATAAATCATGAGAATAAGAGGTATATATCCTATAACAGACTCCCTCACATAAGTGGAAGGTGTTACGCGCAGTCCTTCATGCAGCAGCAGAGCACCCAACTCTTTGCATGCAGAGAACAGGTAGACATTGTCTAAATGCAGGGGCCCTCAGTATGCTATTGGGGAGCTATTCCACAGCTAAACCCAGATAAGCTGGCAGTTAGCTACAGGAACTACCTCTCAATGAGGCACCAACACCCTCTGTTTCATTTAGTTTAAGATTTGCAATGAGGGCCAGACCCTTAGCAGCTGCTAGGTCCCACTGATCAGAGAAACGGGTAGTTAAGGGTGTGACTGCCATGGGGTTACCCTTGCTGCCATAGAAACAGCAGGGAATCAGAAAGCTGCTCTACTAGTTTTATCAAGCTACATCTTGCTAATTTTCTGCAAGAAGCTGTTTGTTTTTTCCCCTAGCAAAAGTAAAGAAACATTGCACAGATGCCTATATTTCATAAAAAATCACGCTACTAATGGATACTATGCAGCATATGCTTCAATATTTACATAGTGATGGCTTTCCATAAATCATTGTAACTATACATTATGCAAAACTAGATAAAGAGCAAATAGGAATGTTAGGTTTTGATAAAACGTAAAATTAACAAAAAATCTAACAATTATCCCCTTTGAATTGAGCTATAACTAGCTAGGGATCTCTCTGTGTACGGTAATACTTGATTAGAGGTTCAAGCCCTTTCTTACATGTAATCGATTTCTTGTTTCTGACAATCTCTCATGTTAAATTTGTTCCCCAAAGCCATTAAATCATATCCATATTTAAATATTTCATGACAAAAGGTTCCAATTTATATTACTTTTTTCAGCACACAACTGATTAAGCGAAGCCTCCTGTGACAACATGTACAAGGAAGTCAGTGAGTACAGAGATACCACTGCACGCTTACAGCTTTAAAGCCATGTGGCAGACAAGTAAACCCAGCTCACATAACATACAGTGATGCTCTTTCTTCTCTGTCTTTACACCCTTGTGGTTTTTTTATTATTTTATTTTATTTTTTAATTTTTATTTTAATTTAATGTGTGCATAGCTCTCTCATGGTTTTAGATGGAGAAAATCTTAATCTCTAAATCATAATAAATTAACATCCAGGGATATAAAACATAACCTTGAATATTTTTCTAACTCTAAACACACACTTGACTCTATTATTTGTACAGATACAGATTCACATACACACATACTACATTAGATCTATAAAGTAATGTCATGGTTAATCACCCTGAATCTGCCTCCTCATTTTTGGTGACTGTATGTTAGGGAAGAGATGTGTCAGGATATGTTAGGGTACATCTTGTCTCAAACTTCTGGGTCAGATAGAACAAGTGATGGGTGTCAGGATGATTATCTTGGATAATACAAACAGGCTACAACAGAAGATGGACAGAAAGGTCACTCCAATTTTTAGGAGCTTAATTGGGGAGGATTGTGAATATGAGCCTTCATTTCCTGAGGGCCTTTAGGCTTTACAAATTTCAAGCTTTCAATGCAGCTTTAAAACCTCCCAGTTAAAAAAATGAGTATTTAGAAAATAAGTACAGTCCACACAAATATAATCTATGAACATACATTGTAAACCTTAAACTTCATATTATGAAATCAGTTGAATTAAATGCTCACTTTGTGTGAGAAGCTCCAGTGACTCTGTGCCTGCACTATCTGCAGGTGATTTTATGTGTCTACACATGTATGTACATGCACATATACACCACAGACTTTGCAGTTCTATTTTCAGCTTACTAATTAACATCTTCGCATAGGTAAAATGTATATATACACCTGGCTGAATACATAGAGAGAGATGATTATACAAGAACTGAGATTAATAAAAAGGTTATAAAAAGAAAAGTTAAATTACTTCTTAAACAAGACTTACGTTCTGGGAAACACTCCAGGATTATTTGGGGGCATATTGTGATAACTTCTGAGAACCACTCAGGATTACATAGAAAAACTCATTGCTAGCCTTCATATTTTAGTGGGTTTCATATTCACCATAAACTGTCATTTTTTTACACAAATAAATATCCATTTTACAAAATTTTACATAGATACATGTTTGATTAAATACACACGCCTAGTATTTGTCAAAAATCTTTCTTCTCCCTCCTTAAAGAGTTACGTATTTTCTAGCTGATCTCAGAGAAACATTTTGCGTGCAGCTGTAACACTTGAAAAGCAGACTGAAAGATATTAATTTGGTCATACTATAATTGCAGAGGATGGTTTTAATTAGGGTGCAGACAGGAAAAAAAAATCAACATTTGTTTCTAATAAAGAAAAGCCTATGTAATTGCCACGATTTAGGGTTTGTTGTTTTTGTTTGGCTGAATTTCCCAGGAGCATCTTTTTTCTTCCCAATTAAATTTCAAGCTTTTACACTGTGGGTAGTCCTACTAATCCTGAGGTAAGTTACCAAAAGTGTGCAGTAGCACATCAACTCATAGTACAGATGGGGCAATGTGCAACACCTTTTGGTCGTTTTGGCTAACTGACCTCAATAGGACAGAACTAAGCCCTCTAACTAGTTTTCCATGGAAATGTACACTCACGCATGCAGTTACATACTCGATTTCCTGGTAGGTGTTTTTACCATGCTGAACCTGACTCACCTTTGCTCCTGTAAACATGAAGAAAAGGTCATGATGATACATGTGCTCACCATGACTATACATGTGCAACTGATACAAGATTTAACACACCCAGCCTGAAAAGAGCCATGGTTAAATTTTTGTCCACTCATTTGTCTCTTCTCATCCACCTCCCACCAGATCCCCTTCATCAGCTGAAGCCATATGAACAAACTCATGGTTAGTGTCAGCAGTCCTTTCCTTGAATTATACCACTACAGAAGGAACAAAATACAGTGCAGCACTACCAAGTTCTCAGTCAATAATGGAAATCTTATCTTTTGGCTTCACTGCAGCCTCCACTCTGCTAGAAAAATCAAATGCAACAGGTCTTCCTCTCTTATGACACCCCCTTTCTCTTACCTGTTGGACTTGTTTTCTTTGCTCAGAGATACACAGTATGTATGAGGATACTGGCATATTACAGTAGGGGAAGAGAAGGCTGTCTTTCCCCAAAGTATCACTGAGAATGACATGGGCAGTATGTGTTCTAATAAAGAGTAACATGAAGGAGATTTTATTTACTTATGTGTATGCATATATTTACTTGTGCTGTAAGGTTTGTAAAAGTACTTACTCTGGTTGCTTTTTAGATTCTGAGTCTCCTTATGCATTCACCAGCTTTTCATCTTGACTGAAAGGACCCTCAAAGACCTTTGCAAACTTTACTAACTGTAACTGTAGACCCTAGATCAAATATGGCAGCATTTTAGATACAGAGTAACTGCATTTTTAAATCCAGAGTAATTCCAGTGACCATGTTGGAAAGTAATTTTGACATAGGTTAGCCCTAAAACATGATGTGGAGCCAAATTTGTTTGAATATGTATCAGGGTGTACCACCATGGTGGAGCATAGTGGCTGTGTAACGATGCACAGGAGCACTACTCAACGGTTTCAGAGTGAAAGTGAGGAACACCATGTACTGCTGAAACTGCACATGGAACGTAGGGAGGTGGAATGCAATAACCGCAGCTGAAACTTAGCCAGGACACTGCCGTTAACCACCCACACTCTTGCTAAATGGCCTACGGGGTCCTTACTGACCAAAAGTATGCAGGTCCTCTGTTTTATATCTCAGCCCAAAGACATATGACAGCAGCGCAGACTCCTGCACAAGCAACCTGCTACAGTGCTGATTCTGGACTAATTTGCAGGGAGTAATATGAAAATACTGGTTCCCCAGCACATGACTCCTCTGGGGACTGAGCACCCCAAATGTAGAATGTATTTTCATTCTTCAGGTTTGCCAACCCTAAAATACATTTGAAGCTCTGAAAGATGATGACACTGTCAAATGCCAACTATAAGGCATCCATGGGAACAGAGAGTAGGTGAAAGAGTCTCATACTTTTTTCAGAAAAGAAACATTAATATGAACTCTCACTCCTCATAAATGTATTCAGCACTGTAATTCTAGTAATCCTATTAGGATGCACGGACAATAGCTTTAAATGCTTTTTCTGATTTTTAAAACACATTGTTTGATTTCTGATAAAACATTCACTTTGTTATGAAATGCTCTTGATTACAGACCAGGTAAGAATGTAAAATTCACAAGACACTAACATTCCATTCCCACTCAAAAAACAAACCACCTTCAGTGCACTGCACATAGCATTTTTATAACTATGATATATCACTCTGGGATTAATGTATTTAATGACAGCAGCTCAAGCTTCATTTAATCACAGCAACCACATCAAGCCTTTTTAAAACAGAGTGCCTGAGAAGTTTTTTTCACATTAACCCTCTGTCCACACCTAGAGGAAAAGAATCTAAGCATAGCCAGGGCCCAATAACGTTCTTGCATTTACTAGGTTTACAGTGGTATGACACCTATGATGTCAACAAAATCTGCTTTGATTTACAATTGTCAGGTTTGTGACAACTATTAAATGGCAAAACTTGTAACTGACTGATGACAGAACTCCTGTTAGCATGGATACACATTGATTTGGTAGCTTTATGAACATCCAAAGTCATGTTTCAGCAGTTGTCATTATCTTACTAGCTGACATTTATTTTGAGATATCAGTGCCAATTCCCAAGTATTTTGCCTCTCCCTCCCACAAGAAAATGCAGATTTTTTCAAATGCAAACATTTATTTCCCTCACCATCAGTTCTGGTTGAGACTTTCAGATATTTCTAAAGACTTTCCTAATTGAGTAGTTATTGTGAGGTGACAAGATGTGTTACATTATCTGCTCAGAAAAATATTTTTAATGCATACTAAAGGGGGGGAATTTTTTTTCTCCTATTCATCAAATGGTTGAATATCAAAACTTTACAGAAACTGGGTAATCAAATTCCTTAAACAACTTTGAAATCAATAACCTTAAATCCCAAGTGTAGAGTAGTATTTTTATACCTCTGCTTCTCTACAACCTGTAAGAGTGGAAAATTCATTCAAGTGTCTCTGAAGGAGCTTTGCCACTAACTTGTGGCATGCAACAGTGCTTGCCCTTAGGCAGACATGGCTCCTAGAGGCAATCAAACCACCAAGCACACGGTGTATGTATGAAGGCAAAAATTTTAGACTGCATGAGGTGCCACGGGGACTTTTCAAGATAGTATGTAAGCAGAGACACAAACATAGCAAACCATTACAGCCCAGTTTTGCATGAAAGTGGGTAGGAAACACCCAGCATGCATATCCATAGAAATGGCTGATTTTCATACTGATTTTCACCATTTTCTGACATATAGTTGCCTAATTTTATATACTATTAAGAAATTTACCTTCATACAATCAGTCCCTGAAATCACTTTGGCTTTACTGTTTGGTATCAATGTTGTGTAACTTACTGAGAAGAAAAGTTATGTTTTCTATGCTCTGGCATTCTTTCAGTAAATTTAGTAAGCTACTTAAGCCTGCCTTTCTGAGCCTCAGTTTCACCAACACTGAAAGAATGACACTATTTTTTATGAGAAAAAGGAAACATCCACAAAGAGCACCAATTGAGGTATTGTATTTGCAATACATGCAGCCACAAGACACACTCAGGCTTTCTTCAACCAACACCTTCCCCAATGCACAATGTGATAATACAAATAAATCACTTTTGACATTCTTGCTCCATCATGGACTGCTCCTAACATGGACTCTTAACATGCATCAAATGCAGGGCAAGGCATCTGACAGTCAAGCAAAATCGGAGTATCAGATGGTCCTTTTCTCACTTTAAATCTAAACTGACAAAAGCCAAAACCTGAGCTGAAAAATGTAAGCAACAAAATCTGAGTCTTCCCATGCTTGTAGGTAAAACCTCTAAAGATGTTATTAAGACATTTGCCTAACTGGCGGCACTGTAAAGAATTGAGAAATTTCCCAAGAACAGAAATACCAGAGTAAAAGTGCCAATAAGTCATACTCATAAACTGGATTTCAGCACTTGCTCGGTTTTCTGATTGAACCCAGACTGTGCCTCAGTAAGGGGAATCAGGTGTACTATATGCTGGGCATATGAATGGCAACAGAATTGGGAGATTGATTTCCATCTTTATTATTCATTAGAGGACTATGCATTATTACTTGCAATATATACAACACAATCTTAATGAAGCCTTTTTCCTTTGATTATTTACCTAGAAATTTGCACCAAAAGACTCAGGTGTGTCCTAGGTAGCAGTGTTATTCAAAGGGATGCAGCAGGGTGCAGAAGTGACACAAAAAAGGCAAAGGTCACATTCATAAAAATGCTATGGTACGTAAAAAGTGAGCATTCTGTACGTATTAGAGGCACTGAAATGCAAAAGAAAGTGGGGGAAATTATATTACAGTGTACAAAGTAATAATAACTATGCCTGCATGTCTTAATACCCTCTTGTCCCAGCAGTCCTGACTTTCTAGGCAGCCCACTTCTCCACATTAACAGTAGTCATTTGGAGAGCAGCAAACGTGCCATTAGAAGCACTTTTACAAGTGTATATTCATCCACCAATTAGCTTAATGTGGCCGCTTTCTGCATATTTTCTATCCAGGCTTGCACAAATCTTATTAATATTTCCCCCTAGCGCTTTGACAGATTACCTTGTCATTATGCATCCTGGAGCCTTTTAAACAATATGGGTAAACTACTGTTTGCGAGGTTAATGACAATTATC
The DNA here is from genome assembly GCA_002631895.1 of Agapornis roseicollis. Classification (NCBI taxonomy): domain Eukaryota; kingdom Metazoa; phylum Chordata; class Aves; order Psittaciformes; family Psittacidae; genus Agapornis; species Agapornis roseicollis. Next base: position 45,080 of record NDXB01016155.1, read on the forward strand.
CCCTAATTACTGCATAAGTCACTCAGTCCACTTTATCTCATAGGCAGGGTTCTGCTCTGTGTATCTGCCATTGTGTCACTGTAAATGAATCTTGTATAGCTATGTTTATCTGTCGTTGCTTTGTAAATTACCCTAACAGAAGAATGAACAAATTACTGTGTGTCATCACTTAAATACGGCTTCTGATAAAAAAAAGTCCCACAAGCACAGCACTTGAATTTTAGCCTGATCACAATTAGTAAACACATATTGAATGTTTTAGAAGATATATTTAGAAGTGGATGGGACACAGTGTGGTGGAAGAAGTCTCTGAAGTGGTAAGCCTAAGGGTGGAAAAACAGAGGAAATACAGAAAGCTACACTCGTAGTAGTTCCATGATCACCTCTTAAGCACTGTTCTGCTAATTTAACATTTGATAGATGAGCCAGTGATATTTTCCAAACAATCCCATATTCAGAGCTGTGTTGAATTCCACAATCTGTACTGTTTCTGATCACAGCCACGTAGGATTTTTTTTTTTTTTTTCTTTTTTAAGCTGGGAAATCCAAACACAATTTGGAACAGAAGTAACATTCATAAAAACACTGGCAATGCTAATTTAGAACAGTATCAGAGAAGTTTAATAATTTGGATCGTTTCTGCCCTGACCAGTCATAGTGACTCCAACAGGACTCCTCAGTGCNTTTTTTCTTTGCTGGGAAATCCAAACACAATTTGGAACAGAAGTAACATTCATAAAAACACTGGCAATGCTAATTTAGAACAGTATCAGAGAAGTTTAATAATTTGGATCGTTTCTGCCCTGACCAGTCATAGTGACTCCAACAGGACTCCTCAGTGCACAGATCAGAGCAGAATCTAGCAGGCAGGACCTAAGTCAATGTATTGATTAAAAAAAAAAAAAAAAAAAAAAAAAAAAAAAAATTTTAATTTTGCCAAATATTT